>JAODPA010013763.1:0-38794 GCA_025585075.1 Nepenthes mirabilis
ATTATTATACATTCCTGTTTTTATTCCAAAACCCAAATCAATATTCGAACGACAGTACAGGCGTACTTTGGGTGCCAACCTAACTAATTCAAATATTCTTCAAAATTTTATAGTATTTAATTATTTTTGTCACACTCTAAATTAACCAAAATAACAAATAATTTTAATTAAATCAGGTGAAAAAGTTTGGTATATTACATGAAACATGAACAAATACGTTTCCGAAACATAAATAACTTTTTATGTTTTATCTTTCTTCTCTTAGAATTTCAAAAATATGTATAAATTTATTAATCTTTATGAATCAGGACCAGTAGGCCTTACTGATTAAAGGAGTAGGAGATCAAAATCTAGATTGCTTTTACTTCTACACAATCTAAAGCCATCTCCTCCTATTCATGATACAGAGGCAGACCATCTACATATAATCCCTGTAGACGAGACCTTAACTGCACGCGGCCTTAGTAGACAACGATCTTCTACTATAACATACTAAGATATACCAAAGAATATCACCTGCTATAAAATACAGTTTGGATATATCAATGGCATATCAAAGAATACTACCCTCTGAAATATAAATTCATGGTCCAAATTTTATCATTTTTTATTTTTTAAGGGAAAGTCCACCAAATTTCTTTTACAAAGTTCTCACTCTGGGCAAATGAATCATACACATTCTCGTTTTTTTTCCTAATACAGAGAATACATTAATAAAGAAAATAAATAAAACTGAATAACCCTTTCTTTTGATTTGCTCCAATTGATATGTTTATTTATTTCCTTAACAGGATCTAAATCTACCTGTTTTGGTGACTTACCCATCAATTAATATTTAACCACGCCCCATCTCAAGTGTCCAGCACTGGGTGATTTACACCATGTTTTCTCTGTTTTTTTAGGGTAATGACGATTCTATTTTTCCATATTTACAAACTAACTGATTTTTGTTACAGATTTGGTTTGTTACATCATATACAGAGCAGTACTTGGATTTTCAGAGAGCTTCTATCAGATAGACATATCAACAGTAGTTCAGTAGACCATCTGTCTCCCCGTCCCAATGAGTATACGATGAGGGTGGCTCAATTTTATGCTAGACCCCTGACCCATTTTGCATGTTCGCTCAGGAGAAGGCTGACAGAATGCAATCGTTTGACAGATGCATGAGGAATGCCTGAGCAGTGGATTGGCAAAGCTCAATCCTTGATGTACGAATCATCCTGGGTTCAACAGAAAATTGGCCAAATATCCACATACGAGCAGCAAATGATCAACATTCTAGCAGAATCCCCACATGCAGCAACCACCACGCAATTGGTGCCCAAGCAACCGGCCTTTGGATGCAAATCTGAGTGCAATTGTGCATTTTTACGTAGTTTTATCATTATTTTTCATTCTATTCTTGAGAGCAAACACAGGATCCATGAGCACTACACTTGATCAGCGTTCCAGCAGGACCCTGAAAGAATCCCTGTGCATGCCAACCACACGATTGAAGTTCAAGCAACATACCAGTTTCTATATAAACTTGGTGAAATTATGCATATTTGCTCAATCTTATCATCGTTTTTCATTCCTATTCAGGAGATCATACACGGCAACGGGAGAGAAAAATGAGAGAAGGATAATGTATTATCCTCTTATTCAAACAGCATTTTGTTCAAATTTTTTTCCATTTTTTAGATTGTTACGGTAAATCATATGTAGAATATTTCTACTCTACAATATAATTTCAAATTTTTCACTCATGTAATGACATGTTTGACACGTGGGATGTGATATGTTTATATAACTATAATTGATTACAATAGAACTTTATTTGGACACCAAAATCTTATGGTTTCTTCCATTAAATTTGAAGTATTTTCCCATAATTTTTCTCTTACGACAGATTTACATTTACCATAGTTTCTTATATTGAATTATCATTGCACCATTTCACCTCGGGTTTGCTTTTCTCACAATATATACCCCAAAAATAACCTTGTTTTGGCTCAGCTGCACCAACCGAAACTCTCTCTTGTTTTCTTTCCCCAGTTGCCAAGCAAGAGAAAAAGTCCCCAGCAGAACTTCAATCTCACTCAGAATGGCACCCGAAAGAGAGCAGCTGAAAAAAAGGATTGTTCAATATACTACTGTCCACACAGCATACACATTTCGTTGCTCCACATTCCAGTTGATAAACTTAAAATTGAGTCAGGCAGCCAATCAAATAAAAGCACTCGAGTCTGGGGTTTATGGTTTTCAGCCAGCCATCAACAAAATCATCCCCATAAATATGAAATTTTCTCCAATCCACCCCCTTCCTCCACCAAGGCACCTAACCCTCGTCAGTATGAACAAAACAAGGAACAGAGTGGACACTCATCTTTTTGGATTTCAAAAGATCCCCAAAAGGCATTTGCATTAATAAGGTAGGATCCGCCACTCCATATCAGACCTTAGGGCACAGTTAATGATTCGGTGCACAAAACTCACTATGCACAGGGTTAGGTAAAAGGGTTGTACCACATTGGATCAATTATAAGCGGCCATGCCTAGTATTATTCAAAAGGCTGTTTCCAAGATTCAAGCTATATGACAACCAAGTCACACTGGGACAACACTAGGATTGCGCCAAGAAACTCGATTTTAGAAGTACAGATACGTGGCTTGTATTTTCGTGATACTTATCAAAATGGCAAACACGTGATGGGTGTGGAAAAACTCATTCAGTACTTCCCAGAATTGGAAGCAAAAATATGCTCACAGTTAAATCAATATCGTTAATGCTATTATGATGAAGTACAACAGCAAGTTTGATCCCCCCAGTGGTGCCTGACATGACAAATTGTTGTTTCTGCTCACATCACTCTGACGAAAGAAATTGTCTATTATTCAATGCTTCTCTTAAATAGCATGCAGCATGTAAACAGAACAGATCACATGCTTCAGTTAAAACCACTGCATAGCAAAAAGGTCATTGCCACATGATTACTTGGACATAGAACAGCATTTCTTTTTTACTTACCACGAAATGCTGGTTAATGAACGAAGGTTGTCAACAATGGAGTCTATATAAGCATGGGATCCACCAGTAGCTGCAAACATCAGGTGCTTGGGGGCTGCAGCTCTATCAAAATAAAATGCACCGGATGTCAACTTCTCTTTTGGCTGTAAAGCAAGCCAAACCACTGTGTCAGCACCTTCTTCACTTGTTCGAAGATTTCCAGATAGCCTAGCAGAAATTAAGACTATGTAAACAACGTGGTCCTAGATTGACAAACATTTATGAAAACAGAAAAAAATAGACAATTTTAGTGTGTTTGGAACCTCTTATTTAATTTAATTCAGTCACATTAAAGATGTTTTAAACTATATGAAAATGGGGTAACTTAAACTTTGAAGAGACGTGATTCATTTCATGCTAATTACATTAAATTCGTGTTCAAGACAATGTAAACTACAATCGGCCAAAATGTAGCTACATACGCTTTTGAGAAAGCAGGCAGACTTTTTGCAACTCCAGGTGTATCTGCCCAACCAGGATGCATTGCATAGAACCCAATCCCTTTATCCTTGTACATTTCAGCCCATTTTTCCGTTAGTGCTACCTGAAAATCCATAATAGGTTTCTCATCCATTCATTATTATGACGGTATTATACGGTAAAACACAAATATCAACTTGGGAAAGCCTGATTATCCTTTCATGTTGTAAGGATATAGCATAGGGTATTTAACTACACTATATATACCCTCTCACACTATATAGCAACGAATAACCAAGTTAATTTAATAGGGAGAACACAAATCTTATCATTGTTCTATGATCGAGAAATTTGGCTAACATTTGAGGGGGATAAAACAACAAATTTGACTTTTTTCAAATTTCATATAAATCACTTAATTCAGCCATCTGCAGGTCAGGATCTTATGAGGAAAAGAAAAAGAAAAGCTAGCAATCGAATTCCAAAATATCAATCTATTTCAGCATAAAACACAACATTTTTCAGCATAATACATGGTTTTACAAACCTGAACCCGCTTTGTTCGGCAGTACTGCATCGTACCATCAAATTTTGCGCCACTGAACTACATAAACGTGATAAATCAGAACTCTAGCTGATGATACTGAAATTACAGCAGCCAAGATCTTTCGTAAATACTCACTTGCAAATCTGTTGTCAATGGTTCCATATACATTCCACCTGATGATACTGTAATAACTCGAGCATCAGGAGCTGCCTTCTCCAACAGTGGCAACATTGATTCTGTTATGGCATAAGTTCCAAGTACATTCACTGAGAAATTCATCTCAAATCTGGATACGGAGAATAATTAGTTTTTTCTTCTATGCAAAGCTGAGTAATTATTATCAACACATAACTTTGTTGTGGGCAAACACACATGAGAAGGGAGAATCAATTTCCTAGAGCGAAAAACATGGCATAGGATTTCTCATAGGCAAATGGTATTTCCATAGTTGTTAACATTAGAGCAGCTATTACAGGGCATGGAAAATGTACATACAGAAAATAGAAACATTGGCTGGCATTAATAAATTTTTGCCCTAGAAGAAACAATTCCTTTCTCCTATCTCAAAAATAGCATTAAAAGACTGAGGAGTCAGGATCATACCCTTCTGAAGTGGTGATACGTTCATTCTCAAGCACGCCAGCATTATTGACCTTAGGCAGTAAAACTTTTATCAGCATTACATGTTTAAGTGGAGAATAAGAAGAAATTGTCATAACTAATAATAAGTATATAGATAATACCCAATCAAGTGATGTGGAAGCAAAAAAAGGAAAAAAAAATCAAATGGTAAGTATACTACAGAACCAAGATAGAGCAACGACAACTATTTTGAAGGAAAATTAAATTCCCATTGATCTGCTACATAATGGAGAAGGACAAAATAAATCCAACAGATTTTAGAGATCACATCAGTATACACCTTACCAAAACATGAATGGGCACGTTCTTGGAAGAAAATTCGGATGCAAATGACTTGATTGAACTGACGGATGAAAGATCACAGATCTGCAACAGCATTAAGAAGCCAAAGGGTCAACAAATAAACACAACAATTTTGCACTGTATGGACTTAACTATCAACAGAAGCTACTGATGAGAAAAAAGCAACACAAGGAAGTTCTAGGACAAAGTGAGAACAAATAGGGAATGCATTCAAAGTGAATACCTCCAAATAAACATTTTGGTTTCCAGTCATCGACCGAATTTTCAAAACAGCAGCTTCTCCTCTCTCTTTATTACGGCATACCATGTACACAGATGCCCCTCTGAAAACGCATGAATAGCAATGAATTGACAGTGAAAGATATGTGTTCAGATGTTCAACAATTTTGATACAAAAATGAAACAGCAGGTGAAAGCAGAAAGCATAAGCTATAACACCTTGCAGCTAGACCATGGGCAGCTGTAAATCCAATGCCAGAATTTGCTCCAGTAACAACACAATTATTTCCTTCCATTTTGGTTTGCATATCTTCTGAATTAAACATTTTTGAATGTTTCCTACATAATAAGCAATCACACATTAAATGTAAGTGCACAAGAAACTTCATTTATCACTAAAAGATACAGTAATGAAACAAAAAAAGAGCTATATATAGGAAGCCAATGCAGCTGCATTTGATATTTAAAATTATGCTTCAGAACTTATACAAAATATCATCCTACCTCACAATGTGTGCCAAGTAAGGAAAAAATTGTGTATATGTTTGTTGATTTCCTTCGAAGAAGCAACATAAAAATTGGAGGAAAAACTAGCCATTAGCTACTCTCATCTGCCAGTCTTATTGCAACAGAATAAGGAGCTGCAACTCTGTTGTTCAGAGCAATGGAAACAAAATGTGTTAAGACTAGCTTTGATTATTCAAATTGACTTCCGCAGTTCTACCCAACTTCATCTCTCTCCCGTAATGGCTACAACCTAAATTATTTCTTTCCACTTGTAAGGGCTACTGTCAATGGCAGATCAAGTTCCTGTCGTCCATTTTGGAAAAAAGCTATTTCAACTACCCAAAGACACACTCATTTCCTCTTCTACCTTCTAGGAAGACCACAACATGAGATTCTATTCACCAAATACAACTTCCATGTTATTCATACTTATAAACACTACAAGGTTGTGTAGCATTGCTTCTCTTTGAATCTCCAGTTAAACATGATCCACTCCAATACTTTATTCTTATAGTTTCAGTTCAGTAATGGTAAGTGAAAAGGTTCATAGTACTGCCAAATATACATTTGTGATCGTATGTACAAAAGCATCATAAAATTCTTCTCCATTTTCTAATGGCTATACAATGCATGTGTTCTAGAGCAAGAGCAAACACCATAAAAGCGGGATCTTCATAAATAGCCAGAAATAAGAAAAAAGGGGTCATCACTCAAATGAAATAAAGAGCTCTAAAATGATGATGTATAACAGGCATGCATAGTTGACTCATCCACTTTTGTTTTCCATACTGCATCCATTCATAATTTGTAGGACCTACTGCCTTGAGATGTTCAGCCAAGCAACATAACCTTTGTACAATGGATAGCACTCCAAGCAGTCAAAAGGTGTAGACTCTGTAGACCTTAGAAAACAAGGACCAATAGCATCACTTACATTCCTTCAACTAAAACATGTCACTTAATTCCCCGTTTCAATGATGACAAAACATCACCAATTTTTTTTTTTATATACCACGTTCTTTTTTATCAAAGACTATCACATATTTCAACTAATATTTGTTGAAATTGTCTTCAAGCCAACCATATTATGATTACCCAAATGGAACTGTTCAACTTTGCTACATTGATCTTATACTTCTCAAATCTATCAAATTGATGACTTGGCACCATATTTTGATAAAGCCATTTGAGGTTATTTTGTGATAAATAAAATCTTTCAGGTATGCAAATCGAACCATGGAAAAGCAAATAAAAATCTTGTTTGCCAAGATCATGTTTCTCGAATTTATTTACTTAAATGTCCGAATTATACCTATTAATTCAAAAGTCTCAGCAAATCTACCTAGATTTATGCTAAATTTATATTATTAACCAATGCTTTTGAATTCAAATTTGTTAAGCCAAGAAAACTTCAAATACATTTTCTCTACAGGATATATTATTTTGAAGAAGTTGTTTTGCTAACAAATATTCTCTTTCCCTTGTCCTTGCCAATTTTACCTTGGATTTAAATTTGTGTGTGTAGCTTCAATTATTCTTTTGCCTTCATTCATTTAAACTCAAATACATTTTTAGGCAAGTCATACGCTTGAGATTTCCTCTTCATTTGGAAATTTAATTATAAATTTGACATAAGCTAATATTGGTAATGGCTATTTTGTTGATTTGTCTCACATTGCCTGCTATTACTAATCTTCATAATTAAGTAATGTGTAGATTCAGGTTTCAGATATTGGAGCATTTTTTAGAAGTTCCAACGTTCAAATTTTGGAGCACATGTTTATGGACAATCCAAACACTTGACTCTCATGAAAGAAGTTGTTTATTTATTTGAATTTGTAGTAATCTAGTCTATTTTTTGGTCAAGCGGTCTAGAATGTTTTATGGCTTCAATTTTCTTTGGTAGCACAAATGTCTGCAGCACTTGATAATCAAGTCAAACTCTTGAATTTCATTGCCTTTCATGTCACCTCAGCTTAACCATGGACACAAGCACATTCTACACCTTATTACAAAATTTGTCTATTTTATATGTCTTTTTGCCCATTTTTAAATTATCCAGAATATTCTTCAAGCTTTTATATTCTTTTTTGGACTGATTCTCTCTATCTTAGACTTACCCAAGTTGAATTTGAATTATTCTTCCAAAAGACTGCATCTTCTCATTAGGGAACAGACTTGGCCCTCTTTTTTTTTTAATTTCAATTCGGGCCACTGAAGGTAATTTGTGATGGCTTTCCTATTCTCATTTGATGTTTTTTATTGCAAAAATTACCTTTTCCTTTATTGGAAAGAAAATCAACTCCTGGATGAAGGAATACATTTAATTTGTTTTAAACTTTCATTCATCTTCTCCTTTGAGTGACGATGGACACAATAAGCTTTGCAGATTCATCTGAGCAGACCCAAGAGAGAAATCCTTAATCATGCTCATCATTTGTTAGAAAACTCAAGAGAGCTTTGAGCTTAATCAATTGTTCTGATATTCGTACTCTTATGAAGTTTGATTATACTTTCATTGCAAAAATGGGGATTGGTTACCTTTGACTTGTAAAAGAGGATTGTGATACTCAATTTGTCAAGTTGTGATACCCAGAGTTTGTCAGGATTGTGATACCAAGAGCTGTATGGTTTTTCATTTTCACCTTCCATTGTAAAGAAGGTCCTAGTAGCCCAACTCAACACTACTAGGACCTTCATCTCTCCTTCTTTTCTTCCTTTTTATAAGTCCTTCATTGAGGTGCTTCATATTATGACAAATGGCCTCTTTTTCTTTTTTCCATTTTTACTTTTTGAATTTTTCAAAGAAACTCTTATATTTTTCACACTTTATTTTTCTCATTTTTTTCATTTTTCACACTTTTTTACTTTTTTAAAGGATTTATATGAGCTAAGATTCAACTAATCCGAAGTCAATTGAAATCCAAAGTAAATATAACACACCTTAGATTACCATCCCAATATACACATTCTCAATCAAGTCTCTATAATTGAATAAAGAGTAATTATACAAAGTATGGAATGCAGAATATAAAGAGCACCTTTGTATTATCACAAGATGCATCAACAAAAATACTAATTTTATAAAAACAAAGTTTTTATATTTTGACACTATGAACATCTTTTTCCACATATTTGACACTTTAAACAAAGTTTTTTAATAAAAAAACTACACAAATAGTAAAAATGCTTGAGCTAATGCACATATGCACTACTCTAATGCAATTACAACTAATCTAATGTATAATGCAACCTAAGCTATTGCTTGTAAGAAAAAAATGCTACTCAAAGAGCAACACAACCCCCTTGGCTCTATCACCCAAACCCTTCTTTTTCTTCACCCAAATCCATCTATTAGTCATGCTCTCACTAGTTAAGTCGGATGCCAAGAATTCCAACTAATAAACTTATGCTCGATTTCTTGAATTTGATAGAACCTAGAATGAGAAATCCTAGAAATGGATCTATAGCAATGATGTCAAATATGGTCACGCTAGCCACAAGAATGACACGCACGAACAAACCTAAGCTTATGATACAAAATTATAGAATGTGGCATGAGTCTAGGAATAAAATGTTAAGAGTCCTGAAGAAGTGTATCTATCTTAAAGCTTCTGTGAGTAGATCAAAGAGTGATTCATAATCAACACATTTTGTGTCTTGGGAGCATTAGAATATGGCATGATTTTTGGAGTCCTATTCCTCAACTTTTCATTAGAATTTTTCTTAGAATGAAGATGTAGGAATGAAGATTGTATTGGGATAAGCACTAATGTTAGAGGAATTTTCCTTAAATACTAAACTTTTTCAATTCCCGACAACTTTACCTACATTTGGCATATGATCCAATTTGTTGATGCTTTTGGTAAAGTCATGAAATTGACACTAATGCTTTTCTAGCTAAATAAATATTTTACTTTCATCTCCTATGCCTCATTTTCTTCACTGATTTTCAAAAAATCTTTTTAAAGAACTCATCAAGTTGGGTGCCTAGAATTTCCTTACATTTTTTAACTCATTCACTCTTTTAGAATACACCTATTTTCCTTTTTCAATTTTTGACTCTCTTTGAATGGACGTTTGTTTGCTTTTTCTATATTAACACCATCAATATCACCCTCTTCATTGGTTCCTTAGTGGAGATCTCATTACTTGTAATTGAAAAAGTAAAAGCCATAAAATAAACGTGCTCACTGTTCTGATTTTGTTCATCCTCATTTTCCTCACTCGCATTATCCAATAAGGTGGAATTTAACCCTTTTCTTTTGGATATCAAATAATTTGGACATTTGGGTCTAATATAACCAATAACTTGACACTCAAAACATCTAACATTACATGCCTTTTAAATTAAGTCCTTCGGCTCTTCATTTTTTTTTATTTCATTTGCATTTGATTGCTTGAGATCCCTTTATCTTTTTCATCATATTTTCAATTATCCTTAATAAATTTTTTGAATAACCTACCAAATAACTCAATTTCTTCATCACCTACTAATTCATCTTCAGATTCATCTTTTATAGCCTTCAAAGAAATGGATTTCTTTTTCCAATCTTGTGTAGAGTAAGTTCATAAGTTTGTAATGATCCTAACAATTATTTAATTTTGATGACATCTAAATCCTTGCTTTCATCTATCATTGTTACCTTATGCCTAAACACTTCACACGGAGAGATCTCAACACATCTCCAACAAATTTCAACTTAGGAATTTCTCACCAAGATTGAAATGTAGCTGACAATATTATTAAAGTAAGCATAAAATACATTGAACCATTCATCTTCCTTTATTTTGATTTCCTCAAATTGTGAGGTTTGTAGCTTCAAATTTTTAACAATTTTGGTGCCTTCATGTATGGGTTCAAGAAGTTTTAAAATATCTTTAACATTTTTTGTTTCATTCTCCACTTTAAAGGAATGCCGAGGACAACCTTAAAGTTTCAAACTTCAATTCTCTCTAACCCTAAAAAACCTCTGCCCTCTCTCTAAACCTTTGCCTCTTCTTGGCCACTCCATGGGAAGCCAGCCTCCATGGCCAAGCATCCTTGTACCCATTCTCCTCTAGTTCCAATCTCGTCACCCACTAATTACCCCCTATATGATTCCATTTTCATTTTAAAAAACTACTCTTTCCTCCCTTCCTGTATGTTTCTTCCCCTGAGTGTCCTCCTTTGTATGTGGCCTCCCTATCCGCTTCCACCTCTCTTCCTTACAAACTTGATGCTTGAGCAAGCTTGCTTTTATCCTTCCCAAAGCTAAAGGGGTTGACAGCTCTTGAGGACTTTGCTTTAGAAAAGGTGGATTCTCCCTATAAAGATCTAGAGCATAGTCTTAACAACCCTTCCCTCAAAGCTCTTTCAGAGAGCATCCATCCTTGGCGTCAAGGATGGAATGCCTCTTGTTGTTTTGAACCTCCGGGTTCAGTTGATGGAACCCACCTTGCAGAAGCCCCTCTTCCCCTGGAGCAATTCTCCTCTTGGAATGCAGGTCAAGCTTCAGAGAAAACTCCAAATGAAGATGATGGTGATTTCCTTACCATCAGTGCTGCTTTGTCTCATGCATTTAAAAACAAAAAAAGGTTGCTTGTCTTCTATCTGCTCTGGTCTACCTGTCCAGTTTCAGCCTGTAGTCCTCGTGACTTTCGAAATCAGAAGCGGACATCGGCCGCATCGACAAATGAGCACTGGCATTCTGTTTGGTTGTGCCATTAAACTGAGTGCTGCTATTGATCTCACCTCCCCTGCAGCCCATCAGGTCCGGGTTTCAGTCTAGGTCATATATAGTTTCCATTTCTTCTTGCCGTTCAGACCTCTCTTATTTCCCATCTGATTCAGGTGGTCCTATCATCAGAGTTAGCCCAGCGCTTGATGTTGCAGAAATTGGTGTGAGAAATTGAGAAGCTAAGCAAACTTCCTTTTCCAGTGGTGAAAAGAATAGCCAGAAAATTTTGGGCTAAACACAACATCCTGTGTATTTTTCATTCCAAAGGATTCTATATCTTCAAATTTGCAAGAAAATAAGACACTGCCAAAAGAAAATTTTGACAGCAGAAGCCCTAGTTGAACCATTCACATGTCCCCACAAACTTTAACCTTAATAAATAGCTTAAATTGAAATTCAAGTAGGACAATTTTTCCCATTCAAACACAATAGAATTTTCTCTGACATTATAGAAAAGTAGGGCTAAACGCACCTAAATAATTGGCACAAAATATGAAACGAATGTGCACCACACCAAAATATCCAGGATAATTTAAACCGCATAGTCTTTGTCAAAGGATTTTCAGATCTGCCGAAGAAAAGAGCTGTCGAAGAAGGAAGTCTCCGGGTTCACCACACCAAAAACAATATTCCCGAAAAAACAAGATTTAAATTCTAGAATGAGTAGCTTAGCAAATGCGAGCTGAGAGAAAGTGAAACCGAGAGAAACTGAGAAGAGAGCTGGGCAGAGAGAACTTCAAATAAAGCAAACCTGAACGTGAATTTGCCCACCAAATTGAAGCCAGGATACTTTTACAAGCAATAGGTAACCGTGAAGCAATATAGGGCTCTGATATCACAACAAATTGTTTTTTGGCCTACCAATTGGAGTTTCTTCTCATTTAAATAACCAAACAGCCATGCTTAATTACATCGTACAATCAAGCCATAATCTGTATAATTAATGATAACATCTACTAAACTAGGAAATGATATATGCAATTTCAATCAATATTATATCTTGCATATTCTTGCAGGTATTAGAAGCCGTATTCTTGGAAATTATATTTTCAATAGTGTTGTATGTTATTGCCGATACACACTAACAGAAAGTAGTTGAAAGTGGTCCCTGGCATTTTGGAGGACAATGTATGATACTCAAATAAGTGGGCATGCAGGTTTAACCCTTACCAAAGAACAGACAAAGGCAATTACCATCTGGATGAATTATTTTCACCATTCCACTCAAACATTGGACACAATTGTTTGCAGACACAAACAAGCCAGAGTCTCGAGATTTCTTGTTCAAATGCCCATGCATGTAACATTTTTTTTTATTTCTTTCAGTTTGGATTGCATACGTGTTGGATTTGTTCACATTTCTTGAGATTTTGAAGGCTTATGCCTAACTTGATGAAATTTGTTAGGAAATATAGAAATCTTTGAATAATTAGTCTTATTTGTCTATTTTATGCAAGTATTTAAATAAACTCTACTTTAAAATTCGTAAAGATTATTTGTTATACCCAGTTGAAAAATTATATATTTGTATAGTCTTTCTTTATCTAAATAAAAACTATTATAGAAATTTGACACCATATATTCTGACATTTTTATAAACTAAATTGTAAGCAAAGATTATTACCTAACATCCACGAGTTTGAAAAGTGGTGTTTGGCCCATCTATAGGAATTTGAAATTATACAGAAGAAGAAAAAAATGTTAGGAATAAAGAATTTGAAATATAAAAGGACAAAAGAAAAGAAAAAGCATGGATAAAAATAGCAGAAGCTTGGGGACCATTCCATTTGCTCGAGTAACAGCCCATCCATGGTTTTTGATTAGTAGTATATGTTCCACGGTAAAAATATGTATTCCAACCTTTGATATTCGACCTTAGTCAATAGGGTTATCATGGGTCCTTAATTCTTACTATTTCTACATTTCACATATGATTATTGATATTCGATCTGAGCCTTTTTCATATTTTTGTCATGTATATCCACATAAATATATACTTATACTTTGCTAAGTGTTAAGTTCACTCTTGTCATGTTTTGTTACCTTTAACATTAGCGGGCTTTGATCTCTTGAAAGGCAATCGGATCAAAGGAATATTCTAAAGAATAATGTTAAGGATGCTTTAACTATACTTGATGGGTATGCCAGTAATAGGCTGGCCGAAAAAGGAGGAACGGCCCGGATCCACAACGGCCCATGAGCGCCTGAACAGTCAACGGTTGCCATTGATCGGTCGAAAGGCTAATGTGCCAGAAGAAGCCCAAGAACAGGACGGCCCACTTGGGCCCAGGAAGGTCAATGCTTTCGTTGACCGGAATCATGTAAGATGGTAAACGCTTCCATTGACCGGAAGTATGACCAGTTGACCGTCTGCGGACCAGGCTTCAAGTGGGCCAAGCCCGGTTTGGTCCACACGACCGTCCTTAACCAGCAACGGTCTTCTCCTCTGATTTCACGCTCTTCACAAAAGACAATCTCTACTACAACGGTCATCAACAGATTCAACGTGCATCCCTAAAAAAAGGCGCCAAAATCATTTCCTTGTCTGTTGGAAACCCTAACAGTTACAGAACGCAAAAGAAAAGCAATCAATCCAGCGACCGTTACTGTCATAAAAGCTTCACGCCGAAAAAGACAGCAATCCCAACGGAGTGCGGAAATCAAACCCTTCTACACAAGGAAGGTAGCCCAAAGTAGCGCCTATAAAAGGCCGTGAAGTCCTCACTCCAAGGCACGCATTCATTGGCCCACAAAAAGCACACTGCAGAAAAGCTCACATGCTTCAAACTGCAAACGCTTTCTCTCTTTTTGCCACTATGTTCCTAAAAAACTCAGTACTTAGAGTCAGCGCTCCTCACAAGCCATCAAAGCCTCTCTCAACGAGAGCATTCACCCATCCCAAATACTCTCTGCATTTCCTTGCATTCTTTACTTTTACCTTCTTAATTCGAAGATTACTTGCTGACTTAAGCGTCGGAGTGTTTACGGCGGGATAATCTCCCACCGTCACCTGACCTCTTATTCATAGTTGTGGTGTGCAGGATTTAGACTCAATGGACGGGACCAAACTCAGACAACCAACTTAACCCAAATCTGTTCGAAACTCGGATCCAGAATGCATCATTGGTGCCATTGTGGGAAGCTTACAAAAAGCCAACCACTTTTTTCCACAATCTCTCTCAGTTTCACCTCTCATCAAATAGAATGGTGAATACAAGAGTACAAACTAGCAGTCCCGCTAGAGACACAACCACACCCGACCAAGACCACTCTGCTAGTAACCAGGTCAACGGTGTGCTAGCACCCTTTTTTCAGCACCTGGCAGAGCACATGAGCAGCATGAACAGAATACTCCAAATGTTATGCGCCCGCCAGGAGAACGTTCAGCAGGAGGTTCCGCCCGCAGCATTCCCTACTCTAGCCTCCAAGAGAGGAGGACAGAAGAAGAAGAAACTGGCCAAGAACACAAAGAGGCCGGCCAACACTCAAGCTCTGAAGGCCTCACATGCCTAGAGCCATTCAAGGCTCGAAGAACGTCTGGGCAGCAGGACTTCGAAGGAGAGTCCAAAACGGAGGAATCCCCGATACTCACGGGCAGACACCTCCCCTCGGGCACAGGAGGGAGCTTCTAGGATTGTTAGATCTACTGGTAGCAATAGTCGGCCAACTACTCGCCACGTCAAAGAAAGGACGGAGTTGAGAACCTACCTCAACTCCAAAAGAACTGGTGACGTCATCCCCACAGATTCGCGGGTGAAGAAGATCCTAAAACACGTGCTCAAAGATGATGAACACGACATGGATCTGGACAGATCTCCTTTCATGGCACAAATCTTGAACCGTCACATGCCAGCCAAGTTCAAAATACCAGCTCTTGACTCTTATGATGGGAGCATTGATCTCATGGATCACCTCAATCATTTTCGCACCCATCTGAATCTACAAGGGTTGGAGGATGCAACCATGTGTCGCTGCTTCCTTCTTGTGCTGAAGGGAGACGCCCGCATTTGATTCTATTGTCTCCCATTAGATTCGATCAGAGCTTCCGAGAGCTCTCTGACCTCTTCTTGACGCAATACGCCTCCAACCGCCGAGAATAGAAGCAGTCTTACCACCTCTCCCACATCAAGCAGAAACAGTGAGAGAATCCACGGAAATTCCTGGATCGCTTCGTGGCAGAGGCAAGAAGAATCCCCAAGCTCAAAGAGGAGATAAAACTTGGCAATTTCATCTCTGCCTAAACGCATGGGAACTTCTTTAGACACCTGACGCATAAGAATCCACAAACCTTCCAAAAGATGGAATCTATTACCAGGGCTTATGCGGCAGCAAAGGAGACCAACGAGGCTAAGAGTCCCAAGCGGACCGAACAGCCTTACTTTTTCCCAACTGCGGGAAAGAGGAAGCACAACAGCAATGACTACTTCCACCGAAAGTAGCACAGGACTGGAGCGCCAGAATGGAGGGACTACGAGCCGATCAACCTGATGCACTAACTGACACACGCTCTGACATCATCATGCAGATCCATGGGGAGAAATTCCTTAAGTGGCCAAAGTCACTTAAGAAAGTGGAGGGAGGAAATCCAGCCAAATATTGCGATTTTCATCGATCTCCCGAGCACTCCACAGAAGATTACAAGACATTCCAGCGGGAGATCGAAGAGCTCATTCGGAGGGGCCACCTCACCAGGTTTGTTAGGAACCCTGGGCAGAGCTCTGGCGCCTCAAGAGAACCAGAACCTTCCCCACCACGGAACCAGATCACGGCTGGAGTATTCAATATGATACAACCCGGTCGGCCAAAACCTCAACGAATCACAAGGAGCAGCAGGCTGGGCGGAAGAAACAGCGCACAGAAGAAAACGTCATTAGCTTTAGCGATAATGACTTGAGCCATGTAATCTCCCCCCATGTAGCTCCCCTTGTATCTATGCTCGTTTCGGACGGTAACGCTAACTACCAACTAAAACAATTTTTCATTGACAATGGAAATTCCCGTGATTTGTTTTACCTTGATAAATTTTTTAAACTTGGTTTAAAAAAAAGTCAGTTGAAACCTGTCGAAGGCCCACTTTATGGCCTTGACAACGAACCAGTGACCGTCCAAAGAACGATCCAACCGGAAGTCACCCTAGGCACGTACCCAAGAACGGCGAGTCATACACTCACCTTCTTGGTCGTTAACCTGCCTTCCGTGTACAATGCTATTCTAGGCCACCCGTACCTAACAGTGTTTGGAACTATCACTTTAATACCGTACCGGGACATTGTGCGACGAGCTGATTGCATTCTTACGACAAAACACCAACGTCTTCACGTGGACACCAACTGACATGCCTAGGATTTCGGCCGGAGTAATAGTCCACAAGCTGGGTTTCGATCCCGGCCGTAAGCCCATCAGGCAGAAGAGGAGGAATCTGTGACGGACAGGCATTCCACCACATACGGCCGCCGTCGAGCCTAGTCCTTACGTTATATTCAGCATAAATATTAATTTGGTGGACATAAATTTTCTTTTCTTTTATATAAATAACATTCGCTTCGAACACAGGATCGTTTCAGGCCGAACTCCTTGAGGTGGCCATCACAGAGTTAAGTTTCACACCTGACGTGACATGAGATGCTACTAAAAATTTCAACTTTATTCTTCCATATAATAATTACGGAAATATGCTAACATCTATAAATTTCTCTACAGCGGAATTGTTTTACAATTTCTTCCCAAAGTATCAAAAGAAAAGTACATCAATTCTCCACTATCAGCTCCGGCCAGCTGCCGTCTAGTTACATCATACAACTCTACTCGATTTCGTNCTTCAAACAATTGAAGTCCGTAAAGCTTTTCTTTTAACATACTAAAACCGAAGGTCAGAGGTCTTACTTGTCAAAGTCGGAGTTCTTTCTATCAAAAGCCAGAGGTCTCTTTCTTAAAAGCGGGAGTTCTTTCTTTTAAAAGCCGGAGTTCTTTTTATCAAAAGCCGAAGGTCTCTTTCTTAAAAGCCGGAGTTCTTTCTTTTAAAAGTTGGAGTACTTTTTATCAAAAGTCGAAGGTCCCTTTCTTAAAAGCCAGAGCTCTTTCTTTTAACAGCCGGAGTTTCTTTTATCAAAAGCCGGAGGACTCTTTCTTAAAAGCCGGAGCTCAAAAGCCGAAGTTCTTTTCCAACAAAAGCCGAAGTTCAAAAGCCGGAGCTCTTTTCCAACAAAAGTCGAAGTTCAAAAGCCGGAGTTCTTTTCCAATAAAAGCCGGTTTCAAAATACATGCTCTTAAGCCGATTTCAATTTCATGAACCAAATTTCGATTTCAAACATGCTTTGAGGCCGATTTCAATTTTCGTGAACAAAATTCTGATTTCAAACATGCTGTAAGGCCGATTTAAATTTTCATGAACGAAATTCCGATTTTAAACATGCTGTAAGGCCGATTTAAATTTTCATGAACGAAATTCCGATTTCAATCATGCTGTAAGGCCGATTTCAATTTTCATGAACAAAATTCCGATTTCAAACATGCTGTAAGGCCGATTTCAATTTTCATGAACAAAATTCCGATTTCAAACATGCTTTGAAGCCAATTTAAATTTTCATGGCAGACGTGGCCGGTTTCAAATCACACTTTAGGGCCGGTTTCAAATTTATGGTACACTTGGCAAATATCTTTCTTTTAACAGCCGGAGGTCTTTTATCAAAAGTCGGAGGTCTTTTTCTTAAAATCGGAGTTCCTTTCCTCGAAAGACGGAAGTCTCTTTCTTAAACATGCAATTATTGGGGTTCATGTAGATCGACAAATAACCATACTTCGTACACAACGAAACTAAACATCATGAGTAACAAGGCTTCTTTTAAACAAGCGGTTAACAAAGATTCTCCCTTAATTCGAACGATCAGAACAAACATCATACATGCCGTACATAAGTTCATCAAAAATCAGATATACCTGCGTTGCAAACATGCATATACTTGCATTAAATCATGGTCTTAAAACGAGGAGGGTACACTTGCCTGAATTCCTTTACTTTGCCTTGAATTTCTGGGTTTTCCCTCACTAGATAATTCTGTCGAGCGCCTCTTCCTAACCTCTTTCCTTAAGCTCTCGCTCCCTTTTTATAGTACTTTAAGTCTGACAGTAGTAGGTAAGGCAGGTAAACCACTCGGGAGTGGTTGGGAGTAGGTTACTCACTCATGTATAGTTATTTCTGACTCTACTTTTCGTAAGGGATTTCTTAATTATTTCCGGTCAACTGGCCTTGACCGGATTTGGGTTTCTCCTAACCTTGACCGGATTTGGGTGTTTCTTCCCACACTTTTCAGTCAACTGAAGTTGACCGGATTTTTCTTACCCTTAACAAATTCCAGTTAAGGGGTGTTGACCGGATTACTTTCCTATTTCCCTCACTTCCGGTCAACTAGCGTTAACTGGATAAGACTTTCTTTTACGCTTTCCAGTCAATAGACGTTGACCGGATTACTTCCTTTTCCTCACGCTTTCCGATCAACACTTGTTGACCGGATTACTATCCTTAACTCATCTTCCGGTCAATGCTAGTTGACCGGATAGCCCTTGATTTTCCTCAACTCCAAGATTATATGGGCTTGATGTCGGGATTTTTCTATGTTTTAGAATTTGGGCCCTTACAGAATCACTCCGTGGAGAAGTTGATCTCCATCCAGGAGGAGTTAAAGAAGCTGTTGGAAGCCGATTTCATCAGAAAAATCCAATACCCTGATTCGCTCTCCAACGTCGTCCTGGTAAAGAAAAGCAATGGGAAATAGCGAATGTGCGTCAACTTCCTCAACGTTAACAAAGCCTACCCAAAAGACAGCTTTCCTTTATCAAGGATCAACCTGTTCGTGGATTCAATCCGAACACGAGCTGCTGAGCTTCATGGACGCGTACTCGGGCTATAATTAGATCCGAATGAGCCCAAATGACAAGGAGCACACTTTGTTAATGACAGACCAAGATACTACTATAAGGTGATATCCTTCGGTCTAAAGAACGCGGGTGCCACTTACCAGCGGCTCGTGAACAAGATGTTAGAAAAGCAGATCAGCCGCAATAAGGAGGTGTACGTCGACGATATGCTCGTCAAGAGTAAGACCACCAACGACCATATTCGCGATCTGGCTGAATCCTTCGAGGTACTCTGCGTGCATCAGATGAAGCTAAATCCTTATAAGTGCATCTTCGGAGTATCCTCGGGGAAGTTCTTGGGTTTCATCGTCTCTTAATGAGGCATCGAGCAAACCCAGAAAAGATCAAGGTCCTCATGGATATGACTTCGCCGCGAAGTGTCAAAAATGTCCAAAGGCTAATCAGACGACTAGAAACCTTGTCCCGTTTCTTGGACTAATCAGGAAACAAGTACCGGTCTTTCTTCAAGGCTTTGAGAGGAAAAAAAGTAAACAGATTCCAGTGGACTGCAAAATACCAGGCAGCCTTTGACAAATTGAAGCAGTACTTGTCCAATCCGTCGTTACTAACATCACCTAAAGATGGAGAAGAGTTATACCTCTACCTAATAATGTCGGACGTGGCTTTTAGCTCTGTCCTCATACGCTAAAACTTTGACTCTTAGTAGCCAATCTACTATGTGAACAAGACGTTGACCGGCGTAGAGACGCGCTATATACGCGCAAAGAAGTTAGCCTTGGCGCTTGTCTTCTCCGCCCGAAAACTGAGGCCTTACTTCCAGGCTCATCGTGTGGTAGTCCAAACCGACCAGTCTCTGAAGAGTATTTTGTAAAAACCCAACGTTTCTGGACGGCTGATAAAGTGGGCCATCGAATTAGGAGAATTCGACATTGAATTCCGGCCCAAGCCAGCCATCAAGGGGCAAGTTCTGGCCGACTTTATCGTCAAAACCACGACACCAATTCCTGATGAACAGCCCACTGAAGACGCAGGACTACACGGGAAAGAGTCAGAATGGGTTCTCAACGTAGACGAATCATCTACGGACTCAAACAGCGGTGCCGGAGTAGTCCTGAGGACCCCTGATGGATTTGAGGTGAAATACTCCCTTAGACTCAACTTCTTAGCCACCAATAATGTTGCCGAATATGAAACCCTATTAACTGGGATAAGACTAGCAAAAAAGTGCTCCGCCAAACGACTGACAATCTACAGCAACTCTAAATTGGTCGTTAACTTGGTAAACGAGAGCTTCAAGACGTGTAATCCTCATTTAACCAAATACTTGGTTAAGGCAAAAGACGCCATCCGGAGATTTGATAAGCTAGACCTGGTCCATGTCCCTAGAGCTAAAAACTAGAATGCCAACCAACTCGCCAGGGTAACGGCGGCCGAAAATCCAGAACAGTACTCGGTGAACATATGGGAGGTCCTGAGCACTCCTAGCACGGAGGAACAGGAAGCAATGCAAATATCCGATACAGAAAACTAGATGACGCCCTAGACTTATTAGGCTTCCAACTCTTAAGGTCAAGTCCTTCAACCCGCAAGGTAACTCCTAAAAAATTTAAGAACACCTAGATTTATTAGAGGAAGCCCGCGTCGCTGCCAGACTGCAGACAGCGGCCTACAAACGAGTCGCACACTATTACAATAAGAAGGTAAAAGCACGGCACTTTGAAGTTGGGGGCTTGGTCTTGCGAAGCATCGAGGCTACGGGCAATACCACCAACCAGAATAAACTTTCCCCAAATTAGGAAGGCCCTTTTTTAGTCTCTACCGTTCTGTGGAATAGAGCATACAAACTCCGGATCCAGAACGGCAAGTTGGTTCCACAGACATGGAACGCGGTCTACCTCAAGCGCTAGTTCTAGTAAATGCACAGGTAGGTCATCCATATGTACACTTGCACATGTTTATCATTAATAAAAGAAGATATTTTTTCTTTCATATTTACACTACGTTCTTTTTTTTTTTCCATGTGCATATGTGTCTGCTTGCAGAGTTATACGACTTAGACCGTCCCTAAGTCAGGCGGATTTTTACGCGCTCGTAACTAAACCCTGGTTATTTAGGCGGCCCATAAGCGGTCATAACTAAACCCTGATCATCCAGACGGCCCACGAGTGGTCATAATTAAACTTTGATTATCCAGGCGACCCACGAGCGATCGTAATTAAACCCTAGTCATCCAGGCAGCCCACGAGCGGTCGTAATTAAACCCTAATCATCCAAGCGGCCCACAAGCTGTTGTAACTAAACCCTGGTCATCCAGACAGCCCATTAATGGTCAAATTAAACATTGGTCATCCAAGTGGCCCATTCACAGTCGAAATCTTAGGGGGTTTAAACAGCACACGTGATGACCTCCTATTCAAGGAGATAGCATAACAGTCAACGATGGTCGATAGGAGCAGGAGCGCTCCGTTTAAAAGCCGACCACCCAAGTTCACACTTGGACAACGCCACCAAGCCTTTACTCAAGAGTGAAGAACAGACTTGACTTAACAACAGGGTCTACGCTGATATCCTCTACTGGACTTAAGTCCATCAGAGAGCGCCACTAACATCTCAAGAAAGGCAAACGACAAACTTGCGCACAACATACCATGTTGGTCGAACAACGCGACAACAATAATTGAGAAATAGCTACTAAGGCAAAGACGTTATCAGTAAAATAATCATTTTATTGATTGTGTACCTTCATAATTACAACAATCTAAAAAATGAGAGCATAAAATCTACAAGGGAGCGAAGCGCCCAAGAGGAGGCGATGATGGTCCTTAACCACTCCAGGGCTGTCTCACGAGGTTCTCGTGACGTTGGGCAGAACAGTTTGCTAAGTCAAGAAATTCAACTAGAAAATTAGGGTCAATCAGCCGTGTAATACGACAACTGAGGTTGACACCTTCTCACACCCGTGCCCACAGCATCCCAGAGACCTCATGGGGACGTATACGAGTTGCCAGCTCATTTTCTAACGATGTCAATTGTCCCGAGAGCTGTTTGATATGTCTTGCCACCCGATCAGCTTCCTCTCTAAGCTTGGCATTCTCTTCCATCAGCCCCGTGTTCTCCTCCAGGCTCGACACCATAGTGTGAAAAACGGCTGTGTCATCCAGGTGCTCCGCCTTAAGAAGCTCCATCTCCTCCTCGAGCCAGGCAATCTCTCTGTCACGATCAGAGGTCACCAGGTCCCTCTAGCAAAGCCCCTTGCTAACTACGCCAATTACTTTCTTCTCCTGCAAAGACCAAACACGTTAAGTAACAACAACGGAGAAGAAAAGGAGGAAAGTTGCGAAGATTTACATGCCAGACTCTGCGCTCCAGCCTCACTGGCTTGCTGCAAAACCTAGGCTCTGGCAGCGAAGGACTGGAAACAGCAGTCTCCTGAACAGGCACAGCAGTGGCCTCCACCGCAGACTCCTCCGACAATTCCGACGTAAGGTCCACCTTAACAGGCTCTGCGGCGGCTGGCTCCTTGGCGCAATATGTGGCTCCAAAATTAGCTCCTGCAACTCAATCTACAGCTCCACAATTGGCGGCTTAACAGCTGGCTTCATCAGCTCAGCCAGCGGCTTAGTAGATGGCTCCCGCAGTTCAACTCGAGGCTCACCAGCTAGCTCCAGCATCTCAGCCGGCAGCTCGAAAGCCGCCTCCTCCGGTTCATGTTATGGCTCCGGCACCAGCTCCGCCAAAGCAGGCTGCGCCAAAACAACGACACTACTCGCTCTAGCACACAACATGGCGTCATACTCCTCTAGATCTAGCTCAGCTTCAACTCCTGAGCGGCCACCCACTCCTGTAAGGCGCCCAGTGGCCACGTAATCTGGCCCAGAGGATGACGAAGAAGGCTCCACCATTGTAGCCCACTTTTGTCTTAGACTGGTGGGAGCAGGGTCAGGGGAATGTGCACTAGCATCACGAACGATCATAGCTCCGATGTTCCTCTTCCTCTATGAGGCCTCCGGAGGAAGAGTCCTAAACTTCTAGACTGGAGAGGGAGGTCCCCAACGTGCTTTTTTGCCTTCCTCTCGAGAAATCAAGTGGTCTCTCCTAAACTCGTTAGGGTTCTCCCTCACAAGCTCTAACAACTTTGCCATAGCGGCGATCTCTGCCTTCTTTGGTGTCCCGGTAAAAGCTTTCGGAACCTTGCCCCAATCCCGAGACAAGGGCCACATCTCAACGACGCGAACAAAGAAGAAGCAATTTTTTCAATTCTTCAATGAGTCGTAGATGGTCTCATTGATCGGAAGGTCTTTAGGGGACAAAGAAGTCCAGTCCCTACTCTGTGTAAAGCGAAACATCACCCTGACAACATCAATCATCATTATCCGGGGGTGATGGCGCACGAAGATGCCCAAAGAACAAAGATATCGCACGACATTAGCATGAAGCTGTGTGATAGGCAACTGAAGAGCAGTGAGGATGTCAAGCGATTCCTGAGGAACTAGGAGACGAAGCCCACTCCTCAAACGAGCCTCGTATACAGAGATGCAGCCCTCAGGAGGAAAACAAGCCCTGTCCAACTCGCCGGGCATCACTGGAACGATCTGTGGAATGTTAAACTCTACATATAACTCTCTAACCTTACCAGGTGTGAGCATAGAGACAATTTCTATTATAGAAGAAGCCATGGGAATGGAAGCGAGAAGGAAGATGGCACAGCACTTAGAATTTTTCAAGAAGGAAAGTTGAAGGCGTGAGAAGTTTGAAAAGTAACGGACGGACAACTTAAAGAAGTGTGAACGACGAAGAAGGTGAACCGTCTTGTAAACATACGCCCATCATTGCTGACACGTGTCGCTTCCTAAGCGGGTACAGTCGAATCAAATCCTTTGGCAAGTTGATTGCCAAGGTCGCAAATTCACTGCACGCAGATACGTGGCCAACTTTTTGACTGACAGACCGACGGCATAATAGCGCGTCATTTCAACTCCCACTTCCTTCAGCTGTTTTCCAAATTTTGGCCTGGACGGTCAAGGAATCCATTTAACACTTACTTCAACTATTCTCCAGATTTTGGCCTGGACGGTCAATGAATCCAATTAACGCTACCTTCAACTGTTCTCCAAATTTTAGCTTGGACGGTCAACGAATCCAGTCAACGCTTTTTTCAGCCAGTTCTCCGGATTTTGGCCTAGACGGTCAATGAATCCGGTCAACACTTCCTTCAGCCAGTTCTCTGGATTTTGGCCTAGACGGTTAACGAATCCGGTCAACACTTCACTCAACCAGCTCTCCGGATCTTCACCTTACGGCCAGCAGCTGTACGCAACACGATCAACAAACTAAGAATCATCGCCAAGCCACCTCAAGCAGGTAACCCCACCACTCACGTCCCATCTTTAATATGTTGGAGGCCGGAGTCCCAGACCACCAACATAGATACACCAGTAATGGGCTGGCCCAAGAAGGAGGAACGGCCAAGATCCACAATGGTTCATTAGCGTCTAGACGGTCAACGCTTACCGTTGACCAGTCGAAAGGCCAATGAGCCAGAATAAACCCAAGAACAGGACGGCCCACTTGGGCCCGGGATAGTCAATACTTCCGTTGACCAAAATCATGTAAGACGGTAAACACTTCCATTGACCGGAAGTATGACAAGTTGGCCGTCTGCAGACCAGGCCTCAAGTGGGCCAAGCCCGGTTTGGTCCACGCGACCGTCCTCGACTAGCAACGATCTTCTTCCATGATTTTGCACTCTTCACAAAGGGAAATCTCCACTACAACAGTCATCAGTAGATTCAAAGCGCATCCCTAAAGGAGGGCGCCAGAATCCTTTCCCTATCTGCTGGAAACCCTAACGGCTACAAAACACAAAAGGAAAGAAATCAATCCAGCAACCGTTACTACCATAAAATCTTCACGCCGGAAAAGGAAGTAATCCCAACAGAGTGCAAAAATCAATCCTTTCTGCACAAAGAAGGCAGCCCAAAGCAGCGCCTATAAAAGGCCGTAGAGTCCTCGCTCCAAGGCAAGCATTCATTGGCCCACAAAAAGCTCACTGCAGAAAAGCTCATACGCTTTAGACTGCAAACACTCTCTCTCTCTTTATCACTATGTTCCCAACAAACTCAATGCTTAGAACCAATGCTCCTCACGAGCCATCAAAGTCTCTCTCAACGAGAGCATTCACCTATCCCAAACACTTTCTGCATTTCCTTACATTATTTACTTTCATCTTCTTAATTTGAAGGCTGCTTGCTCACTTAAACATCGAAGTGTCTATAGTGGGACGACCTCCCGCCGTCACCTGACATCTTATTCGTAGTTGTGGTGTGTAAGATCCAGACTTAATGGACGGGGCCGGACTCAGACAACCGACTTGACCCGAATATGTTCGAAACTTGGATTCAAGACGAATCAGTACTCACATTTGTTGTTGGTTTTTGAAATACTATTAGATACAATTTTCTCACCAAGATGTTATATTTTCTGGCCAGTGTACCTATAACTATGATTTGATATTGTTAATAGATATTAGTTGGCAGATTTTTACCAAATGCTTGGATTGTTTTTAAGCAAGTGGTTGTGATTTAGGGCCAACCTCCAGAGTATTGATCGTATCCTAGAATTTAGGAATATTTAGTGGATTTATCTAATGTTTGTTGTAGGTTCACTGCCTAATTTTGAATGTGTATGGCATCATTATAGTTATGTTTTGTGCCGGAGTCGAGAGATGTACAAGCTTTACAAAGTGGCTAGAAAGTTACTGAAAACCATGGCAAGCTATTACAAAGTCTGAGAGAAGAGGAAAGGTAAACCAACCCCAAACACATCAAAGGTGCATCTTGTCCAAAGGAGCCTCAAGCATCTCCAAGGGGCCACCAACATGGAAGGCAAATGACCAAAGACAGCATCAATCAAGACCAACAAAATTGAAGGTCGGGGCCCAAGGTCGAAAGCCAACAATTGAATAGACCTAACTGCCCCCGTCCAAAGGTCATGGCAAAGGGTTGGAATTGAACACACATGCCAATGAAAGGGGAACAGGAATGGCACATGCCACTCCCCAAACCACCACCGTAAAAATTACCAAAGGCATAGGGAATGATGCTTTCAAATCCCCGACGTCTGGCTACGGCAAGGAATTCCTTCAGGAAGCATGTATCTACATCCAAAAGTCCTACAATCCTAAAGCATGGGATAAAGGAAATGTCCACCAGATGAGGTCCCCCAGCACCATCACATCTACTCCAACAGCTCCACAATCGTCAAAAGCACCACTACAGAGGGAAACTCAAAAAGCACAGGGGGAGCCAACCAGGAAATGACTGGCCATTACAAAAGTCACAAAACCTTCGTGGAAGGTGAGAAGTGGAGGTGCCGAAAAAATGTAAGCAAGGCTCCCATTTATTGCCCCAAAAACCCTGGAATTTGCTCGCTTAATCAACTGAGGAGCACCAAAGCCAACAAATGTCAAAGTTTGGATTGACAACAAGTGGAGAACTACCTACCTAGGAAAATGGCCCGTCAGACTTGGAGATCCTTTTATCTCTTGAAAAGCCGAATCGGTGTTCCCAACACTTTATGGTTCATAGGGATGCAGCGAATGGTCACATCATGGGTACTTGAGGGTGGGTTCACCTCAAGATCAACTCGATAACCGGTGACAATCAATAAAGTCATGTTACATAATACGGCTACAAAGAACCAGCCAAATCAGAAAAGCAGAAGAGGATCAGAAAAGAGCTGCATAGTTGAAGGGGTTGGCATTTTGTCTAAGTCAGCAAATATGCAAACAGAATCCACATCAGCATAAAGAGGTAAGATGGCTTGAGTTGGCATTAGAAAAGAGCTAATCAATAAGTAAGAAGCTGCAACTTCAACTGCAGCAACAAAAAGGACAGCGACACCATAACAGAGGAGAGGAGTGTTCAGTTATCCAGCAGAGGAGTATTCTGTTAGTTAGCAAAGGAAGTTAGAATAGTTAGCTGTTGTGACCTTTACAACAGGGAGTGGCACCAAATTCTGTTAGTAGGTAGTTGGATCAGTTGTAAGAACAAATAAGAGTATATGTAAAGTTGAATTCAGCATTTCTTAGGTATGATTGAAATCGTGTCTGTAATAAATTGCTTGACAATTTCCTTAGAAGTCTCAGTGCCAAAGTCTCTCTTCTTTTTGCAATTTCTTATCTTCTTCTCCCTATTCTTCTATTCTCAATCCCCCTTTCCTAATCAAATCTTCCTTGTTAGCTAGAATCTGGGATTTTAGCTAACATGCCGTCACAATCAGAAACCAAGGATGAGGAGCACCAAAGAAAAAGGCTGACCAGATCCCCATCTAGGCAAGCTGGTCAAGGGCTGACAAAAGGGAGGAGACACTGTCAGGTCAGAAATGTCTGCCACAATGACATCGCTAGGACTAAGAGGCAGAGCCACAGCACCACCACCATCTCCAAGGAGAGGGGTAGTGTCGGCAGAAGCGGAAGACCCCTGTCCAGAAACAGCGACCCCTTAGTCAGCCACAAACAGCTTGCCAGTGGCAACTATGGCAGTATCTATCGAAGCACATCCAGCACCAACGGTAGTGGGCTGGAACAGAGCCGGCAGAGACCCAATTCTCCTAAAGAGAGGCTCCTCAGCCTCTTCTGCCATGGCAGCTGCCTCACCAACAGCATGACTCAGTGATTTCCTGGCATTAGGGGTGACAACCTTGGCAGGAACAACAAAGGCTCTAGCCCTCCTAGAAGGAGCACGTGGCAGGAAGGCAACAGCCGCATCCACAATCAGTGGTCTCATCCCCATTTTGACTAAGGGATCCTCCTACAGCAGCTGGGCCATTGTCCTATGCCCCACTGGATTCTTCCAAATCAAATCCAGTTCAAGAAAAACCCCAGCCAAAGCAACTGCATCTAGCAAGCCACAGTACTCAGGATTCTGCCAAAGTAGCTCTAATGGGAGATGCCACCTAGCAGGGTTCTTTAGAAAGAGGAATTTATCCTTCCAACCCTTAACAAAATCAGGGTTGTGATCATCGTATCCAACACCAGGCTGCAAGCTAAGATAGAACCAGCCGAATTAGCCCTCAAGAGTCTCAAAAGACCACCTGAAAGACAGCCAAAGTCAGTTGCACCCTCTTCGATCAAAAAAATACATAGAAGGCCACCAAATACCACACTGCATTCGATTGAAAACGCACTAACAGGATATTCACGATATTCAGAATATCACATAGCATAGGGCAAAGGGAAAATCTAACCCCATTATTGAGGGCCACCTCGTATATGGTAATAAAGCCCTTAGGTGGGGCATGGGCATGGTGCTCAAGTCACGAACCAGGACCTCATATTCCTCCGGAATTCCAAAAGACTCCAGACAAAAGTTCACCACCTGTGACGTCATAACGGATAGGACTAGTTGAATGGAAGGATCCTTTGAAGGGTGCGACTCCAAAGAGGCAGTCCTTAAAGGACCAAGAGCAATGTTTGTGAAGTGGTGGCAACCATAAGAAAAAACCTAACACTTGCCGAAGGAAGCTCGACAAACACGGAAGACAATGAGGTTAACAAATAATGGTGTAGACCTTAAGTAAGAAAGGCAACAGCCTTTCATAGAAACCAATGAGGCCAAGCAAGACCATCAAGGCAACCCTAGCAACACATTAAAATTCAAAGAAGTCCCGGAATCAAAAAGAAAGGGATGGGGAATGGGGTGGCAAAAAGAAAGGGTAATCATGTCTGCTGACTAGGGTCCTGTCAAGCCACATGGAAGAAAGGATCCGAGGCGACTTCTCACCAAAGCAACTCCTTGAACTTAGGCTTAGTCCTAGAAGCTGGAGGGCCAGAGTTGGGTACGAGTGTGCCTCGAACTGAATCCGTAGAAGCTACAGACCCAAAGAGCCCCTCAACTCAACACGTGACACTGCCAACCCAATCTAGAAGCTAACACCTTGTCAAACGGAAAAGGAAAACCAAGTCAACAATAAAAAGACATCACCATCTATTCGTGGGCTTTAGCCATTAGCCCTAGGCAGACCAATAGGAGAATGCAAAGTCTGCGCATTTGACATGCCAAAAAGGCCCAAGACACTTTTGAGCAAAAGTTGACAAAATGGGCATTGATAGGACATCCTGTGGCGTCAGGCATAAATATCAAAAAAGGAATGACTACCTATCTAACTAAAGACACGTAATTTATCAACCACCAACTCTCTCACAATGGCAGGTTTTAGCCTCCCGCCTATAAATATCACACCAAACCTTATTTATGAGGATCCTAAATCTGAATCCTAAAAAATTTAATTAAAAAGAAAAAAGAAAAACTCTCTCTCTCTTTGTCACTCTTACATTCTTGCACCTGCATTCAATTGAAGGTCAAAAAAGCATTAAGTCCCTCCACACAAAGAGGGCCTGGTTAGCAAGCTTGGCCCAGGAATATCGATCAAGCTTGGAGAGAACATTTGTAGCTCTCTTTACAAAGCTCAAGGACTCTTGGATGGGTAAAATCCATAAGCCCCACTCATCGCAAAGGCCGCATAACACTCGGCACCATCGCCGCAAGGGACCTAACTCCCAATAGCCAACATCTCCCACCGAGCCAATACAGGCACTCAGCCCTCTCCCGATTTCCACCTTAATACAAGAGGCTTGTAGATAAGTTCAAAGACATCGCAATCTCTATCTCTCTATACTTTTTTCAAGTAAATACTGACTCAGGCATCAGAGGGATTACCCAAGAGAAAAACTCGAACCCCTTGACTTATTTGTTTGTAGTGCACAAGATCAAGGTCATAGCATTCAGGCTTGGATCCCTCTCTGGTTGATTATCACCCTGGGTAAGACCTCGGTTTACGTACCCATCAAGTCCTGTTAATGTGGTAGATGTCAAACATTTTACAGAGCATTTGGAACTCAATATTTATGCTCTAGTAGGAACTAGGTTTAGAGAAGCAATAGCTGCTAATATCACCTCCACATGTAACTCGTCATGGAGGTGGAAATCCAATTATAGCTGCTCCTCCTGCAGAAGGATTTGGATGAGGCGGGATCCAAACACCATTGATGTTCAAATCCTAAAAAAGAGTGATCAATTCACCCATTGTAAAGTGTTGCTCTTTAACAATAGAACCTGCAGGACTTCTACCTTTACCTATGGAATTAATGACGAACCTCACTGAAAGAGGGTTTAGAATGAGCTAATAACTTTTGCTAAAATGCACCAGAATGGAATATGGGTTGTTTTGGGTGTTTTCAAAATGTCTTGCAGAATGTGATCTCTCTGATATTTGTTATGAAGGATGTTTCTCTACGTGGTGTAATAGTGGGAGGGAATGCTTGTATCTCCAAAAAGCTTTACACGATTCTTGCTAATGGGAACTGGCTTAGCACTCTACAGAACTATAAAGCTTACTTTGCTGCCCCAGGATTTCGGATCACTTTCCCCAGCTGCTTCTCCCAAACAATGGCATGAACAAGAGGAAATGCGTGTTTAAATTTATTAGCTTTCTACCAAACCACCATCTGTTTCCATCTGTGGTCAGGGATGCCTGGACTAGGGAGGGATTTCCCCTGTACAACTGGTCAACAGATTGCAATGAACTAAATTCACGATCAAAACCCTCAACTTTGAGGTAGGGGATGATAGAATTTGGATGAGCAAGGGTAAGGATGTTCTTGATCATTCACAAGAGGCCTTCCAAAACAACCTTCATGATGTAGCTCTTCTGCATTTAGAAAAGCAGCATAGGCAGGATTATATCCATTCTCTCAAGGCTGAGATGGAATTTCTTCAACAGAGCCAAAATTCAATGGCTTAAGGATGGAGACCAGTGTAGGAGCAATTTTTCAGATCAATTCTTTAAATGAAAAATAGGAGTAAGATACTTTCTCTGATCAAGCCAGATTAAAACCGACTAACAGCCTTGAAGAAGTTTCAAGAGGAGATTGTTTGATTCTGTAAATGTCAACTTGGTACTTCTCATTCTGCCTCTCTTGATAAGGAGAGATAGATGCCCTTCACTAATAATTCCATTCCAGATTTGCTAAAGAATGAGCTGGCTGCTCCTGTGAGCAACCAAGAAGTTAAGGAATCCTGCTTTTCCATAGGCGACTCCGAAGTCCTTGGCCCTGATAGGCTTTCAGCTGGTTTCTTCAAAGTGGAATGGGAGACTGCTGCTCCCCAGGTGACTCTGAAGCCCCTGGCCCTAATGGGTTTTCAGCTGGTTTCTTCAAATTGGCAAGGGACACTGTTGGTCTGCTATTATAGAGGCAGTTCATCCACAAGCAGATTAATGCTACAATTATCACCTTATCCCAGTGGTTGTGAACTCCTCATCTGTTTCGGAATTCAAGCCTATATCTTGTTGCAATGTGGTCTACAAAATCATATAAAAAATCAATGCGAATAGAACTAATGCAGTGGCATCTTGCACCACTGAGGAGTCTCACTCCCATTTATTATTCAATTGTCCTTCGACTAGTGTTTTATGGCAAAAAGTTAGTACCAAAGGCTGCTGTCATTGGCCTTACAAAGATTGGGAGAGTGGTTTCCTGTGGGCTGCAATGAAATGGCAGGGTCAGAACTCCATCGCCAAATCTTTCCATATCATGGTGCAGCCACCATTTGCTCTATTTGGAGGGAACAAAATAGAATTATCTAAGAGGCCTTGAATCTTGAGACCCATATTCGTAATTGATCAGGTATAAGCTAGCACCCTGAGTTTTAAAGCTGACCCTTACACCAGGGCCCTCTTTAGCCATTGGAATTCGTCATGGAAATGCTTAAGCTCCAACTAACCTTGAGGTGGTTCTGATTTTGGTTCTATTCTTTTGGTGGGTGAATTTTGATATTGGACTATCAGCTCAAGAATCTGAAGCTGATAACAGGTCCAAAAAATTAAGGGTGGGGTTAGCAAATATCTTGGCTAACCCGGTTTATTGTCCGTTGATATATACTAACAGTTGGATTTTGAGTCATTCTTTTATAAGTCCCACAACCATTAGTATGTTGTCCAGTAGCACGCCTAATGTTGGACAAGACTTGGCTCAATCGAAGGAAATTTTCAAGTAACACATGATAGATACCTAAATTGAGCATATGCACCATTTGACCAAAATAGCAGCAGCTAATGCACATTTGAGAGCCAAAGCACCTTTTACTTCTAATAGGCCATGAACTAAATCAGAATCATTCTCAACAAGTCGATAAGAAGTGACCCCATTTTTTTCATCAGGTCATTAACTAATCCAATTATAATCATGTGTATTTTATCCTAAAAGGTTGCACCTGAGACGCACTCATCCGTCGTTTGCCTAGTAAGTCTGCACCTAATGGGCATCTAAAAAGCACTCGCATACCGACACTACTATAAATCATTCCGACACAATTATAGGGTATTCATTATAGTCCTTATGAGTTTTTGAGCGCCAATACTATGAGAAAAGGAAGAAAAAGAGAGAGAAAAGAAAGAAAATGAAGATTTACATTTGAGTTCCAAATAGTATTTCATTCTCCACCAACCTTCGATACGTTTTTCTTATTATTGTGGAGGACATTTTACCTATCATTTTCTTCTCGGTCATCCTATATTCTCTATTACTTAGGTTTATCATTATAAGGTGATACATTATTGAATTTGTAAGATTTTTATAACCAAAACTCACCGTATAATTGATGTTTTTTGAACTCATAGTCCCGTATGATGATTATTTTTCATTGTATATTTACATATCATCTCCTCGTATGTTTAAATAAAAAAAAATGATCCTTGAAGAGATTAGTTCTCGACTTTGTGAGTAAAGTTTTAACATCCAGAATCTTACAAGAGGTATCAAAGAGAGGCTATTGTATTAAAACTTATATAAACAAATAGATCATGGTAATAAGATAATTTGTTTAAATGGCTCAAACTATGACATTTGGATTTTTTGTTAAAATAATGTATCTTGCAATGTTTACTACTCAAAAGCCTAAATCCAAATATGAGGAAGAATAGGCTTTTGAATATGAACAAGTTTGTAGGTACATTTGATAGTTTGTTAATAATAATATTTACAATAACATTCATAAAGAAACATATGCAAGAAAACCCTATGGGAGAAGCACGAGACACATTATGCTTCAGAGATTGGTAATAATAAGCTGTATCACTTCATAAAATTCATGCAAATGAGATATAGGGCAGGCTATTCAATAGTCGACTATCTAAACAAGTTCGAAGGGTACGTTAACCAATTGAGTGGCATGGGTAGCAAATTTGATGATGAGTTATTAGACTTGTGGTTATTAGCCACACTATCAGATTCATGGGAGGTTATCCAAATCATCATTGCCGACACCGCTCCTAATAGTGTAGCGATCTTGTAAATAAACAAGGGTGCAGTTCTAAATGAGGATATGAGGAGGTTGCAAGGCTCCACATCATCACGCTTAAAAGTGCTAGTCTCAAAATCACAGGAAAGAGGCAAGAGAAAAGGTTTGAAGTTTAATAAGAACAGCTAAAGCAAGTCAATATCGAGATATTAAAACCTCAAATGTCATCATTGCAGGAAAAAGAGTCATATCAAGAAGCATTGTTATAAATAGAAGTGTGAAAATACAGATGGCGGCAAGAAGAAAGTCGAGAAGTCCCAAATCGAGAAGAAAGTCTCAATTGTTGCCGAGTCCAACTTCTTCTTGTGTCCAAAGAAAAAGATGTAATCAACTTAGCCGATTACGAGACACACTGGGTGATTGACAAAGGAGCATCACTCCACATTACATCTAGAAAGGAATTCTTCATATCTTATACTATCGGTGATTTTGAAGCATTAAATATAAGAAATAATGAAGTGTCTCGGATCATGGGCTACAGTGATGTATGTTTGATCACCGACAGTGGCACAAAGTTGGTATTAAGAGATGTACAGCACGTCCCGAATATCTAGTTGAATTTTATTTCAATAAGCAAGCTTTATAATGAGAGATTTAGCGACACCTTTTGTGAGGGTATGTGAAAGCTCACTAGATAATCTCTGATGGTAGAGCACAGAACGAAGTTTTCCAGCTTGTATGTATTACAAGCCTCGATTTCAGTCAGAGATAGACTTGTGGCAAGGGGCGACGAGTCATCCGACCTATGGCATAGGCATCTAAGCCATATAAGCAAGAGGGGGCTCAATTGCCTAGCAAAGAGGAACCTCCTTCTAAGAGTGAAGGATACAAGGCTGAAAACATGCACTGATTGTATGGCTGAGAAACAATGGAGAGTTTTATTTCATGAAAACCCATATATTAAGAAGACGAATCTTCTTAACTTTATTGATACCGACATAGGTGGCCCTTTTAAAAAAAGACACTCGGCAGAACACTTTACTTCAAAACTTTCATTGACGATTATTTAAGAAAACTGTGAATGTATCTTTTGAAGTTGAACGAGCAAGCCCTTGATGTCTTCGTGCAATTTTATTCCTTGGTTAAAATGTAAACAAGAAAGAAATTAACGTACATTTGAAATGATAATGGATGACAGTATATTAAAGTATTTGATGCATATTGTCAGTCACGTGAAATTCGACACCAAAGAACTCTATCAAAGACACCACCGCTAAATAATGTAGCCGAGAGGATAAATAGAATGCTAATTGAGAGAGTTCATTGTGTACTTCCAAAGGTAAAACTCCCCGGTTCGTTTTAGAGGGAAGCCTTGAACACATTGACTCACGTAATCAACCTCTCATCTAATGGCCCTCTAAATGGTGATATGCCAAAAGGTGTGGTTTTGAAGGGAGGTATTCTATGATTATTTGCACATGTTTGAGTGCAAGTCCTTCATCTACATCTTAAAGAATGAAAGGTCCAAGCTTGAGATGAAGACGAGACAATACATCTTTCTTCAGTATGGGGAAGATAAATTTGACTATCAGTTTTATAATTTGATAAAGAATAAGCTTGTGAGGTCAAGAGATTTGGTGTTCGTGAAGACTATCGACATATCAGCAAAGCAAAGAAAGTGATCTCCAATAAAGATAACAATCGACTTTCCGATATGAATCCTATGCCATTGACACCGAACTCAATTCAAGTTAAAAATGATATTTGGGGGGGGGGGGGGGGGATGGGGGACCTTGAAGGCAATGGATGCAGTGAAATTCTCACATTTGATGAGGTGGATGATAATGATGATGATGAGACGCATGATGATGCTCAACAAAAAATTCTCAGACCTTCACCGACCATTCCACTCCAATGATCCATGAAAAATCGACGTCTCTCCCCTCGTCTATTGACTAACGAGTATGTCTTACTTACGGATGGCAAAGAGCCCCAGAGCTTTGATGAGATTGTGGAGAATGAACACAAAGCAGAGTAGATAACGCCATGCAAGATAAGATGAAATACTTTCAAGAAAATCACACTTTTGAGCTGACAAAATTATCTAAGGGCAAGCAAATTTTAAAGAATAAATGGTTTTCCACTTGAAATTTGATTAGAACAGCTAATAACAAAGTTACAAGGCGATATTGGTTTTAAAAGGGTTCGGCCAATGGAAGGGCATTGATTTTGAGGAGATTTTTGTTGCTATTGTGCAAATGTCTTCCATTAGGGTTGTTCTCAATTTTGCTACGACCCTCTATCTATAAATTAAACAACTAGATGTACAGACAGCTTTCCTCCATGGTAATCTTAAGAAGGAAATCTACATGGAGCAACCGAAGAAATTTCGTATTGAGAGGAATGGGCTAAGAGCCTTTACGGGCTAAAGCAAACCCCCAAATAATTGTATAAAAAGTTCGTGTTAGTGATGGTGAGTCAAGGCTAACGAAAGACTACTTCGAACCATTGTATCTTTATTCAAAGGTTCTTAGAAGATGACTTTATTATTCTCCTACTATATGTGGATGACATACTCATTATAGGACGGAATGCCTCCCGAATTGTAGAGTTGAAGAAACAGCTTAGGAAATCCTTTGCTATGAAAGATTTAGGACCAACGAAGCAAATTCTTGGTTAAAAAATCTTTCGCAACTAGAAAGTAAAAAAGTTTTGGATATTCCAAGAAAGCTACATTGCAAAGGTACTTCAACACTTCAATATGAAGAAATCAAAACCAATGAATACTCTGCTTGCCATTCACTTCAAACTGAACACTCAATAATGTCCTTCTACAAATGATGAGAAGGTTGACATGATACACATTCCTTATGCTTCAGCCCTTGATAGTTTGATGTGTACAATGATGTGCATGAGACTGGATATAGCTCATGCAGTTGAAGCAATTGGCCGATTCCTTTCCAAATCCCGAAATAGAACATTGGTCCATAGTGAAATGGCTAATAAGGTATCCTCGAGGAGCTTCCAATATATGCCTGCGCTTCAAAAATAGCAAGTCACTTCTAGTCGGGTACGCTGATACTGACATGGCGGGCAACATTGACTCTTAGAAGTCCACCTCAAGCTACCTAGTAATGTTTGCAACCTAGTAATGTTTGCAAGGTGAGCTATATCTTGATAGTCAATGCTAAAAAAATATGCTGCTCTCTACCACCAAGCTAAGTACATTGTGGTGACAGAAACAAATAAATATTATAGATAAGGAAGTTCATCCAAGAACTCGGCTTTAAGCAAGAGCAGCATGAGGTTCTTTGTGATAATCAAAGCATCATTCACTTTCAGAGAATCTCATCATGTTATTCTAGATCAAAGTATATCAATATTCAATATTATTGGATGAGAAATGTTTTTAATTTAGAGTTGCTACTGCTCAATAAAGTTAGGGATAAAGAAAACAAGATAGACATGATGAAGAAGGTACTGCAAATAGAAAAGCTTGATGCTTGCCGAATGATAGCTGGGATGGTGATGGCCCCGACAAGGTTATGAGAGAATTTATTAGGTTTTGAGTCATTACCTTATAAGTTTCACACCCATTAGCATGTCATTCAGTGCATGCCCAATGTTGCATGAGACTTGGCCTGGCCGAAGGAAAGTTTCAAGTGGCGCATGATAAGCACCAAAATTGAGCATGTGCACCGTTTGAGCAAAACAACAATGCCTAATGTATGCCTGAGAGGTGCACATGCATGTTTTGTCTGGAAAGGTGGCGCATGAGGCGAACTCGTGTGTTCTTTGTCCAATAAGTCCACACCTAATACGCACTTGAAAAGTGCTTGTGTGCCGACACTACTATAAATCGTCCTAACACAATTTTAGGGCATTAATTGCGATACTTTTAAATTCTTGAGCACCAACATTATGAGAAAAAGAAGATTAAAAAAGAAAAAAAAAAGATGAAAATTTACTCATCCATTTGAGTTCCGACTCTTATACCATTCTCTACGAAACTAGATTATGTTGTTCTTATTATCATGAAGGGCATTTCACCGGTCATTTTCTTCTCATTCATCGTATATTATCTATTGCTCAAGTTCATCACTACAAGGTGTTAGATCCATGCATTTGTTACAAGTTTTTGTAAATGGAACTCATCACATAATAGATATTTTTCAAACTCAGTCCCATGATTGTTCCCCTCATTTTAAAAGGAGTTTTTCGCATAAAATATTATGTCTTATTGTTTATAATTATTATATTTTGCTATGTATTATCATATCATCTCCTAACATATTCAAATAAAGGGTTTGGAGACAATCTTCAAATAACTAACCTGTCCAGAAATAGATAGATAGAATTTGTTGCACCGTGAATAGAGTGTTAACAAAATAATACGTAAATTAAACCAAGCAAAAAAGAGTTCAAAAAATTAAGGAATGACAAATCAAACACACTGACAGGTTAGCCTAAAAACAAATATCAAATTAGACTTACCGGAAACCAGCCTTGGTGAAATTGAGGTAACCATATGCACCAAAGGCTGTTGCTCTCCATGCCTATGAAGCGAAAATTAAGTCACAAAATAAAATCAACAAAAATTAACATGTTTATGGTTGCATTCGGCGATGAACAGTATATGAAAAAAACCTTGAGAAGAAACATTGCGCACCGTCCAATAGGAATAGCACGTTAAACCTGCAAGCACGCGATTTCGATTTGAGGAGCTTCGGTTAGACGTGGATTTAAGGTTCAGAAATTAAGAGCCACGTCTCATGGCTCTAGCGATCTGCCACACCTGGGGCTTCGATTTTGCCACGTCTCACTCAACATTGCCCTTGATTTTTTTTTTCACCGGACATTTTTGGGAATTCTCGGACACACTTTTTTTTTTTTATATTGGTAAGCATTGGACGCACTTTCACGACCATGACGCTGGTCTACTCTCCTCCACTGCATTTATGCGTTTTTCATTTCTTTTATATTGGTTGCAGGGCAGACAAAACCAGAAGGAAAAAAGAATCAACCAAAAGCCCTTCTGATAGGAAGAGGAGTACTCAGGTCTCATGCCTTCTTTTTGCTGAATTCAGGCCTGTGATACGGGTTCTGGATGATGTTACAACATTCACAATCAGAATCGTGTGTGGTGTTACCAGTGATTTAAAGTTATACAATTATATTTCAAAATTTATATTTTTTTATCAACTATTGAGAT
>JAODPA010013774.1:0-13382 GCA_025585075.1 Nepenthes mirabilis
ATTTTATTTTTACCTTTTATTAAAATAATCAAATGTATCGTACTAGTTCGATTGAAGCGCAACAAACACTTCGGGACAAGGGACATCGTCTTCGCGCTCCGTCTCAGATAAACGGAGGAGAAGAAAGCAGCAAATGCCAGAAGACCGTCTGCAGCCAAGTTCATGGCGCCAAATATTCACTGATCTGCCGGTGAAGACATAGCTCAAGTTAATTAAGGTGCGTTTTCAAGATATGCTGCTTTGCAATTGATGATCCTGATTTTGCTTTGTTGCATCTGAATCTTTACGAGGACAATAGGGAGGGAAAGGCGTTTGTTGTTTTTAGTGTTCCAATCGTCATTCAACAAAGAATGAAAACAGAAAGAGGAACGCCTCATTCTGGAAAAAGCGGCTATGGACGGTCCCCGTTCGATGTATTCTCAAAAACGCCAATTTGTGAAGTGTCACACCAATGGCTTCCTCCTGTTTTACCAGATCCCTAAAACTATCATTCTGTGCAACCCTGTTAAGTACTCGTTGATATACTCTCCTAAGCCTACTCATTGAATGTACGGGGCCTAATAATTCACCTTTGGCATCTCGCCCGCCAACGGACGCAGACGATCTCGGCATTAACAATCCACCTCCGGAGATGGAACGTCCTCCGGAGATGGCAGATGTTCTGTTACTGATTTTGGGGCATTGTTTCCCTACTATTTTGTCGTTTAATCTACTAGGCCCATTACTATATAAAAGCGATACTATTCACGGTAACTGAAGAAGAATACAGTCTCTCTCTATTTTACTCTCTCATTGCATCATCTTGGCCGTACTGCAGTAGGAGACCGCGGTCTTACTGTAGCTCCATCAAGGGACCGAGGTCTTACTGTAGCAAAGACGTGTGTGTTCGCTTCTTCCTATTACACCTCAGCCGGATTATAGCAGTATCACCGCGGGCTTGCTGTAGCAGACCGAGGTCTTACTATAGCACACTCCCTCGATTTTTCCTTTGTTTTCCTCTGCCAAATCTCCCCTCTCGCAGCCCTTCTTCTTCACGCCAACGATTACCACGATACGACCATGGAGTTCGTATCAAATGGTGCTCTCATTGAGACAAAAGTAGAGGAGATCGAAGAACGAGTACTTGACGCACTCGAAGCGGCCATCGCCGAATTGGCCAACGTAATGAAGGACCTCCAACGGGCTACTGACAGATTTGGTGCCACCATGTCCATCGCGGTTTCAACCTGAGCACAAATCCGGTAGTCCATCACTGAAATCGACCAATCGCTCCACAGATTCGAGCAATACCCTAACAGGTCAGTGAATTTTTCGACTTCTATGGTTTCTTCTATTATTACTTCCCATCTTTCGGTTCCAATTGCTCCACATCTTCACTTTCCCCAACCTGCAATCCCTTCCTTCACTAGTTCCGTACAACTACCTATACCCCAAATCGTCATTTCTGCTTCCACCACCACAGAACAAATTCAGCACTCCCGCACCACCCACATCGATCGACTACCCTTACCGACTGTAAATCCCTCTTGGTCTTCGACCTCATCATCGTTCACGGCTTCCACTTCTGACAATTCTCTCCAAACTGCCATTACTAGTTCTGCCTCCACCATGGCACTATTCCAACGATCCCTCACTGAAATTTCCCCATCCTTGTCTTGCGTCGAGAAACAATCCGTCACACCACGGTTGCTTCTATACCTTACTTCGTTCTTGTCACCTTCGACTGCAACCCCTGATTCCCAAATTGCTATGCCACAGGCCTCCACAACTCTGCGAAATCTCTATGGCCAGCTTTTTGTTCCAATTGCAAAGGCTGAATCCAACAACAATGAATCCCCAACGGATTCATTTCCAGAACCGGGTTCTCCGTCATTCCCTCAGCTGCAGGATGTGCACTTGCTGCCTCCAGCATTGAGTATTTCTAGCGCCCCTATAATTGCGGAAGACAACTTGACAAACACTCACACTTCGACTCCTATACAACCAGTTCAAGAACTAGACGATTCTGAAAAGTGGAACCCGAGAGCATCGGATCCTTCTATTGAAGGTTCAGGGCCTCCAACTTCTTTATCTCCAGTCCATGGATCTATGATGAATGAATTAACCATACCTGTTGGAAACATTCCTCAAGCAACTATTAAAGTTGAGCCAAAATAGCCTATGCAAAGCTTAGCAGTCAATTCATTCATTTCAGCATCATCCAATGAGTCTGGGAAGTTCTAACCACTTTTCCAGTTCTCATGTATGATAGACACTGGAAATGCCTCTGGGCAAACGATGGCACCAAGTGTCGCTTCTACTAACAATAACTTTCCATCTGAACTTCTCCACCTTGACACATTCTAGCTCATAGAAGCAAAATCAATTCCTCCATGGAGGGACAAATGTGGGACACAATTGGATAGACCCACCCTTGGCCCTAATTCACTACCCAACCATCTTACAAGGCCCAAACTGCTCAACTTCAGGGCTGTTGAAATCCAGTAGACGGCAATGAAACATCAAGCAGTTTCAACAATTGCTGGAGTTAGTGAGTTGTCGACTTATGACGCCAAATTCGAACAACTGGAGGAGGAATTAGATAAATTGGTGGGTGAAAGACAAGTACCACCAGTAGCTCACAGATGTGGCAGTTGCCCATGCCCGGTTGCAAACTCTGGGCTGAAAGCCTCGTTGACAGGATTGGGGGGTGTTGCATCAGCAGCTGCCTGGGATAACATTGGAGAGGTTGCTAGTGTTGGCACCGATCTGTCCTCTACTGCACCATTGAATGGCAAGGAACGGGCAGGTCATCCAGTTTGCTACAACATGTTTGGTTTGTTAGGGAATAAAGAACTTTTCCAGAATACCTTTGGGGCAGAGGAGAAATACGATCAGTTCTTGAGATGGCGATTTCCGCTCATGGAAAAAGGAATCAAAGAGCTGGATTTCCAACCTGGCGGTGTTACGTTTATTCTTCAAATTAATGATTTGAAGAACTGCCCAAGACCTTCAAAGAAGGAGCTCAGGAATGCTCTCAGGAGATCTTCTATGTTGATGTATTGTGGCCATGATAGCAGTTATCTATACTCACTTACAATGGGATGGGATCTTGTGCACCATTTCAGCAAGGGTTAGGCCGTGACCAAACAACCTAAGCAAATTGAAAACGATGCTGCAGTATTGAAGAAAGAGAACGGATAGTTTCGGCTAAAATGGCAACTGTCACAAGCTAATTCAGAGGAGGGTTAGTGTGAATTCATTCACTGCTTGATTGATGTCCCGCAACCAGCTGCTGAGATTTGTCAAACAGCAAAATATTTGTTTGTCTATTCAGCTACCGAACACCCATCTGATGACATCTTTCCTAAGCAAGGGGACATTTATAAGGTGTTAAAGGTTGTCTCTTCGGTTTCTTATGGGAATTTTGGAAGATTTATGGAGAACAATGGTTTGACTGGATCGGTTGAACCTTTTGATATCGGTAGCAGAGCTGGTTGGAAGGTTGGTTGTGTTGGACCTTGGTCCAGATCGTGGTCCCTTCCTGTTTCTATTTCTCTGGAACACCCTAAACCCGGCATGAAGCATGGAGCTCTGAGTGCTAGTGTTGGCATGCAGAAAAGCACATGCATTCACCCAATCTGGGTTGGTGAAAATTATGAATTTGGATGGGTGTTGGCATGGCTGCTGGTGAGGATGTATGAATGCGTCAGTGCAGTGTTCGTGACGACTTCTGCATCCCTTTTGATTAGTACCTCAGCATCCAGGCTTGAGTATGTTACTGAGGGTTGGACGGGTTGGGCTCTAGACCACACTTGGGAAGCAGTGGCTGAATCTTGTTCGGATATTCTCCTGTTCAACCTTGAGGACAAGGTTGTTTTGATGGGGACGGCAATGTTACGTACTCGTCGATATATTCTCCTAAGCCTACTTACTGAATATATAGGACCCAGTAATTCACCTTTGGCATCTCGCCCGCCAACGGACGCAGATGATCTCGGCATTAACAATCCACCTTCGGAGATGGAACGTCCTCTAGAGATGGCACATGTTCTGTTATTGATTTTGGGGCATTGTTTCCCTACTTCTGTTTTGTCGTTTAATTCACTAGACCCATTACTGTATAAAAGCGGTACTGTTCACGGTAACTGAAGAAGAATACAGTCTCTCTCTATTTTGCTCTCTCAGTCTCTCTCTCTGCTTCTCTTAAACCTTTCCCCTTCCTTCTTCTTCCCCCACTTTGTCTGTACGTCCCTTCTTTCACTCTCTACTCTTCACCGCCTTGTACCTTCATCACCTCGGCCGACTTGCATCATCTCGGTCGTATTGTAGCAGGAGACCGTGGTTTCACTGTAGCTCCATCAAGGGACCGAGATCTTATGTAGCAAAGACGTATGTGTTCGCTTCTTCTTTCTATTACACCTCGGCCGGACTGTAACAGTATCACCGCGGGCTTATTGTAGCAGACCGAGGTCTTACTATAGCACACTCCCTCGATTTTTCCTCTGTTTTCCTCTGCCAGAGCTCCACTCTTGCAGCCCTTCCTCATCACGCTAGCGATTTTCACGATACGACCATAGAGTTCGTATCAAACCCCTCAATCGGTTAATGCCATGATTTCGTCTCTTACATCCGAGAAGGATGGTGGGTCATTATTTTCTACAAAGAACGAAGAAGTAAAATCATATCATGTTGAGAATAAATTGATAAAGGATATTGAGGAAAGTTATGCCAAGTTATTCAGCTACACAAACAGTTACGTGGACAGCATAGTGTTAGCCAAACGAGTGGATGGACAGGTTACGTATGACTTCCTTCGATCGAAACGATTTATTTAGAAGTAAGTTCTAAAATCTGTCAGCTGTTTCAGTTTGAAGCATGTCTTATTTTAAAAGATTCTCCCCCATCTTTATATACTTCTTTATCCTTTATGCTTCATTGTTTCAGCCTTAGTCTTGGAAGAGATGCATGAGAGCTAGTATATGTTTTTGTTTAGGTGCTGAATATTTTCGTGACTGTTGAAACTTGTGCAAGTACAGTGTCAATTTTGTTATGTAAATTCCACTACTAGGAACTGCAAGGGCTGTGCTATTTCAATTCATCAATCCGCACATATAGATTGAAAGTTGATAATTGAAGGAATTCACACTTCATCAAGTATGATGGTGGTATTCCTCATTTGTATATGTATTTGTCACATTAGGGGTGAGGTATGAGGTAGTAGCTCTGCCAGCTTGAGAGAAGTAAGGTTTTCCCATTTGTTTGAATTGCATGGAGAAAGAATATATCAGATAAGAAGATAAAGGACAAAAGAGCGGTTCTGCAATTCAGGGGGTTGAGGAGATCAATACGAAGAATAAAAGGATCAAAAGAGGTTTTGATCTCCGGATGTAGCGTACAACCCTGTCTTTTTCAACGTCAGTCTCTCTTATAGGAAGATGAAAAATGAAAAAAGTCTTTTATTTTGTCCAGTGCTATCATCTTCTCTTTCGATTTAAATTTGGTAATGTCTCCATCAGTTCAACTCTTTTCTTTCACAGTGGCTCTGTCACGGAAACCATTTTGTTTTTTGCTTGGAACCCTTATAGGGATCCTGGGATAGGTTTTGAAAAAAATTCAAGATATATTTTTTAGTTTTGATGATAATCGATTATGGAATTATGAATGCCAAGTTAAACTCGATAATATTTATCTTCTGCTAATGATCTTTACCTACCGTCAATATAGAAACTGTTGGAATATAGATCACTCCCATATGAGCTTATATTCGATTGGTAGGATTACAGGTTTGGTTAAATATGTATAGGTGCAATACTAAGAGAAAGTATTGTTATGCTTACCAAGCAGTAAAAGGCCAGTCTGTTGAAAGGGGACCGGCCAAGCAGCAAGAGACCGATCGGCTGAGAAGGAGACCGGCTAGCCAGATAGTAAGGGGGTCGGCTTGCTGGAGAGTCTAGTCGAGCGCGCTGATACAAAGGCTGAGGGCAGCCTGTCTGGAAAGTTAGTCATCTACAACGTTCGTATAGATAGTTAACCCTCCAGAAGTAGGAAGTTGACTTTTAGAGTTAGTAATAGATTTTGTAGAGTAGGTCAATTATAAAATTTACGATTAGAAGGCAGCATTGTAGAATAGGTGATAGATTTTTGCACAGCACGCCACAAACTTGCAAAACAGGCGTCGCCCAGTGTTTTTATATATATATAGTGTGGAGAGGGCGAAGAAACAAAGAAAAACAAGAAGTCGCCATTTTTGCTCTTATACTCTATTCTTCGAGAATTTTTGTAATCAAATTGATATAATAAAATTTTTGTAGATTAAGTATTCAGTGGTTTTTTTTCTCTTATTCAGAAGATGATTTCTACATAAAATTATATGTGTTATTTTTCTCTCTACCTGTTGTGAGTATTTGTTGTTATCGCTCTTTCCTCTCAATTTCTCTGTCTTACCAATGTTATTTTTCCTCAACAAGTAGTATCAGAAACAGGTTGTTAGTGCCGGTTGTTGAATGTTATTGGAATCGATGGTGGTCAGAAATAAGATAATCCATTTAAACGGCACAAATTATGATATTTGGCAAAGTAAGATATCGAACCTGCTGTTTGTCAAATCGATGCACCTTTCGGTGTTCTCCAGTCAAAAGCTTGAGACGAAATCGGAAGAGGACTGAGATTTTGAGTATAAGCAGGTGTGCGGCTTTATTCAGTAGTTTGTGGACGACAATGTGTATAATCATATCAGAAATGAGACAAATGTAAAGACACTGTGGGAAAAGTTGGAGACTTTCTATGCTTTCAAGACTAGTAATAACAAATTATTCCACTTGATGCAGGCGCGATACAGGGACGGCTCGTCCATTGCCAACCACTTGAACGAGTTTCAAGGGTGTGTGGACTAATTGAACGACATGGACATTAAATTGAAGATGAGGTGTTAGACTTGTGACTTCTGACAACTCTGCTGGATTCATGGGAGGTGATCAGAATCATTATTGTTAACACTGAGCAAAACGGTATGGTGACACTTGAGATGACAAAATGAGTTATGCTAAACGAGAAAATGAGACAGCAGTCATAAGGGACCTCCACCTCTCAACACTTCGAAGTACTAGCGATTGAGCCACAGTGAAGGAGTAAGGGGCATGGTCCTAAGTCTGGAGAGAAGGGCCGTAGTAAGTCTGGATCAAGGTATCAAAACCTCGAATACCATTATTGTGAAAAGAAATGCCACATTAAAAATACTTTTATAAATGAAAGCGTGAAAGCGTAGAAAAAGAAAGCAAAACTGAGAAGGGACGATGTAAAGAGAAGGCCTCGATTTTGGTCGTCATTGAAGGTGATCTCCTATTGGCTTATGGTATAGATGATGTAGTAAATGTGGCCGAGTAGGAGACCGATTGGGTGGTGGACACTGGTGCATCCTTTCATGTCAAGTCTTCGTGGGGACTCTTTACATCTTACACTCTAGATAACTTTAGAGTGTTGAAAATAGGAAACAAAGAGACATATAGGGTCGTTAGCTATGGCAATGTATCCCTTATCACCAACAATAGGACCTGACTGCTGTTAAGGGACATTCAGCACATCCCAGATATTCGAATGAATATAATCTAGGGGAGCCGACTTGATGATGAAGGCTTCTACAGTATCTTTGGCGATGGGGCATGTAAACTGATTAGAGGATCTCTAATAGTTGTCCGCGAAAGGAAGGTGTCCAGCTTGTACGTGTTGCAAGCCTCTGCTACGGCTGGAGAGATAAATGTTGCAAGCGTTGAGGAGTCTTTAGATATGTGATACTGTCGGTTGGGCCACATAAGTGAAAAGGAGTTGAGCAACTTGGCTAAAAAGGGCATCATTTCAGGTGAAAAGGAGACGCTTGAGGATTTGTCCTTACTGCATGGCGGGGAAGCAACGGCAAGTCTCGTTTTGTGGAGACTCGTCCACTAAAAAGGCCGAACCGCTTGATCTGGTTCACACCAATATTTGTAGACCATTTAAGGAAAAGTCCTTCAGAGATGCACAATATTTTATATTGTTCATTGATGATTGCTCAAGGAAATTATCGGTGTACCCACTTAACACAAAGGATTAATTCCTTAGAATATTTGAGTATTTTCATGCTCTGATTGAACGACAGACAGAAAGAAAACTAAAGTGTATCTGAAGTGATAATGGTGGCGAATACATCGGAGTATTTGATGTTTATTACCGGTCATATAGTATTTAGTATTAAAAGATATCGCCAAAGACGCACAGTTAAACGGGGTGGCCAAGCGTATAAATTGTACGCTGATGGAGAGAGTCAGATCGTACTCTTTGAAGTAAAGCTCCCTAGATTATTTTGGGTGGAAGCCTTGAGAACCATTGCTTACGTCATCAATAGATCACCAAGCGGCCCATTAAATGGAGAGGTTCTAAAGAAAATATGGTCTAGGAAGGAACCACCCTATTACCATCTACGGGTGTTTGGGTATAAGGCTTTTATACAAATCCCAAAAGATGAGAAGACAAAGTTGTAGTTGAAGACAATGCAATGTGTCTTCCTGGGCTATGGGAAAGACGAGTTGGGATATAGACTCTACAATCCATCTGAGAAGAAATTTATCCATTCAATGGATATAGTGTTTATTGAAGATGAAACCATTGATAATATCGACAAAGAAAAGAAGATTGAGTTTGACAGCAGTCGAACCGAGAAGACGGGTGTTGAAATCATCCGGCCGGCACCTCTTTATTAGGAGGTTGATGGCCAAGGTATGGTCGAGAAAGGCAATGGAGAGATACCAACGTCTGATGAAGATGAGGATGGCAACAACATTATTGAGCCGGTCAAGATCGTTCCTGTCTGACGATCTTCAAGAGACCAGCGGCCATCTGTTCGCCTATCGGCTAGTGAGTTCGTATTGCTCACTGATGTATGGGAGCCGAAAAGTATTGGAGAAACTATGGAATGCGAACACAATACGAAATGGATGGAGGCCATGCAGAATGAGATGAATTCACTGCATGAGAATCATACATTCGAATTGGCTGAATTGTCGAATGAAAAAAAAAAAACTCTAAAAAATAAGTGGGTCTTCCGTTCGAAGGCCGATGAAAATAGTTCACAACCCTGATATAAGGTAAGGTTGGTTGTGAAAGGCTTTAATCAGTGGAAGGGTATCAACTTTGACGAGATATTTAGCCCAATAGTGAAAATGTTCTCAATCCAAGTAGTGCTCAAATTGGCCATTGTTATTGATTTGGAGATAGAACAATTGGATGTGCGGATGACGTTTCTTCACAGTGATCTGGAGGAAGAAATTTACATGGAGTAACCAAAAGGATTTCAGGTTAAAGGGAACGAATATTTAGTGTGTCGTCTAAAGAAAAGCCTGTATAGATTCAAGTAAGCTCCGAGGTAATGGTACAAGAAATTCGAGTGTGTTATGATGGGTCAAGGCTACTGAAAGATTACTTCTGATTACTATGTCTTTGTACAAAGGTTCTCTGAAGATGATTTTGTTACCCTCTTACTCTATGTGGACGATATGTTAATAGTCGGATGAAATGTCACTAGAATTGCCAAACTGAAGTAGCAATTTGAGCAGTCCTTTGTCATAAAGAACTTGGGGCCGATAAAGCAGATTTTGGGTATCAGAATATTTTGTGACCTCAATGCAAAAAAATTGTGGATGCCCCGAAAGAGTTATGTGGAAAAGGTGATCCAATATTTTAATATGGAGAAATCGAAGGTGATCAGCACCTCGCTGGCTAGCCACTTCAGATTAAGCAGTCGTTAGTATCCGTCCTTGGATGATGAAAAAGCAAACATGAGAGGAGTTCCATACTCTCTAGCCGTGGAAAATTTGATGTACGCTATGGTGTGTACTTGACCGGACATAGCTCATACTGTCGGTACTGTCAACTAATTTCTATCAAACCCCGGAAGGGAGCATTGATCCGCCGTAAAATGGATTCTAAGGTATCTTCAGGGAACCTCCAAGATATACTTGTGTTTTGGAAATGACAAGCCTCTTTTGTTGGGATACATTGATGCTGACATAGCTGGTGACGTCGATTATCGAAAGTTCACTTTGGGATACCTAGTTAAGTTCGCTGGAGGGGCTATTTCCTAGCAATCAAAGTTGCAGAGGTGTATTGCTTTCTCAACAATTGAGGCGGAGTTTATTGTTGTGACAAAAGTCCGTAAGGAAATGTTATGGATGAAAAAGATCGTCCGAGAATTTGGTTTCAAATAGGAGAGGTACGTGGTACTTCGTGACAGTTAAAGTACAATCCATTTCTACAAAAACTCCTCATTTTACTCCAAATCGAAGTATATTAATATTCGATATCATTGGATGAAAGATATCATTAACTCGAGGTTAGTGGCACTTGACAAAGTTTGAATTGAGGAGAATGGATCAGATATAATGACCAAGGTACTGCCAAAGGGGAAACTTAAAGCTTGTCGCAGTATGGCTGGAATGACAGATGTCATTCCCCCACGATCATGAGAGAAAGATTGTTGGAATATGAATGACTCCCATGTAAGCTCATATCCGATTAGTAAAATAACGGGTTTGGCCAAATATACATTGGGGTAATACTAAGGAAAAGTATTGTTATGCTCATCGAGCATTAAGAGGCCGGTTGGCTGAGAAGGGACTGGCCGAGTAGCAAGAGGTCGGTCGGCTGAGAAGGAGACCCGTCGGCTAGACAGTAAGGGGGTCGGGCCACTGGAGAGGCCGACCGATGGCGCTGATACAAAGGCAGAGGGCGGCCTGTTTGAAAAGCTGGTCATTTGCAATGTCTGTGCGGACGGCTTACCCTGTAAAAGTAGGAAGTTGACTTTCAGAATTAGTAGTAGATTTTGTAGAGCAGGTCAACTGTAAAATTTACGGTTAGAAGGCAGCGCTACAGAGTAGGTGACAGACTTTTATAGGGCACGCCACAAACTTGCAAAGCAGACGTCGCCTGGTGTTTATACACACGCGCGCGCGTGCGCGTGAGAATGTGGAGAGGGCGAGGAAGTAGAGAAAAATAAGAAGTTGCCGTTTTTGCTATTGTATTCTATTCTTCGAGGGTCTTTGTAACCAAATTAATATGGTAAAATTTTTATGAACTAAGTGTCCCATAATTTTTTTCTTCTTATTTAGAAAAAAATTTCACGTAAAATTGTGTGTGTATTATTCTTCTCTCTCCCTATTGTGAGTGTTTGTTGTTATAGCTCTTTTCTCTCAATTTATCTATCTTATCGGTGTTATTTTTCTCCAACAGAAACTTCTCATTGAGAGGCTATTCTATAAAGAGGCACCTCACGCTTGGATTGAGTCTGGGCTCGAAAGTATTCATAAGGGCAAGCTAATCAATCCTTTTTTTTGGCAGTGGTCTTGGCTCTCATATTGCTATTGTATGGAATGGGCCAAAAGGAGAACAGACACCCTTTTTGATTCACTCCATTGATTCAAGCTTTTTCCCCATCAAGAACTTGGCAAAGGTTCGCAGGGGCCCGGCCTTCTTCTTTTGTCAACTGAAAGTCATCGAAGACCAAAAGATCATCTTTATTATAGGCTCCGGACAAATCATTGAGACTAGAATTAGAATCAATAAGAGTTTAATGATATTGCTTGTTGACTTATTGGGTAAATTGTGATTAGCTGTTAGAGACCATAGGATGGGGAGATTTGAAACTGTAATGTTGTTAAAAGGGTATGACTATCTTATGTTTCTTGCATCCAGATAGAAAACAAGTGGGGCATAATGACTCAGCATCACCATTCATACTTTAAACCATTCCATCTCAAGCTGCCTCAAGCGTTTTTCGCTGGTCCAATGAAGTTCACCTCTAAATTTGATCGCCCGGAAAAGAGGCAAGACTATATATCATCCAACTGTTGGGAATCACTCCCGTGTGGAAGTCCTTGTAACCGGAGAATTTGGACGGAGCACGTAGACCTTGTGTGCTACTATGCATAAGATAAGGAGAAGGAATTCCGGTCAACATAGTTGACTGGAACCTTTTGGACGGGTAACAATGATCGGTCAATATGTTGATCAATTATAAGCATGACTCGCCTAGTATTGTTGAAGGATTCCAAATTGACAATTATCCGTCACTGTAAAGAGGACGGTCAATGGGCGTTGACCGGCCTTGTGAAAGAAGTGGATAGTGGAATGTTGGTCATCCGCCAAGAAAATCCAGAATGTTGCCAGCTCTACGGATCTTCTGAACACATGTGATCTTAGCGGTTATGCAGGAACTATTTTTGTACAGAGTATATTCATACTGTTGACAAGGATATATCTTGCCGATGGATATGAAATATTACTCAAATTTGTTGAATATGGGCTTCTATATTAAAGGTAAGTAGACGGACTTGTTGGTGTAAATGAGGCTAAGTGTGAAAAACAGAGAGAGTGAAAACGGTGAAGGTATGAAAGAATTATGAGCAACACATAGTGTATTGCTTGTACTCTATTTTTTTTCTCTTGTGACTGTGCAATAGTAAAAATTGTTCCTCGCCTCACATAGTAGAATTGGTTCTGTGGACTGATTGCCCCGTAGTTTTTTCCTTATTTGATAAGGGTTTTTCACGTAAAATTCGTATGTTCATTTTTCTTCTTCCTCATTCCTTTACTGTATTTATTTGTGGGAGTAGTCGAACACCATCTAACCTTAACACAAACGTCTTGGGAACAAATTTGAGAAGTTCAAATTGAAACTGCAGTATATCTATAAATGTTTCAATTTCCCGGATATTTTGTTCTCTGTCCAGTGATTTCATGCCTTGTTTTTCTCTTTGTTTCGTTTCGGTTTTCACATTCATGATGGCTATCGTTATTACTTTTGTCCTCGTATGATATGTTAATGTCTCCCTTGTGCTGATTCATGACAATCCAGCGATTACTTTAAAGTTTGATAACAAATATGGCACGTCACACTGGTTACTCCAGCCGTTGTTTTGTTTTCTTTCCAATCTTAACTTGTACGGGTTAACGGTGGAACCAAAAGGTACTTATATATTTTAAGAATCTCTAATTATAAAATATGTATAATAAATTTAGATTTCGATTTGAAAGATTTTAAATTTTATTTTTATATCTTTTAAATTGAATTCTACATGTTAAAAATTAAGACAAAAGCACAAATATTTAAAACAGACAACCTTCTGATGTTTAAGTCAGTGGAGTAGCAAATAAATTAAGAGGCTTGAGATTGAATAAAACTAGCCATATTATAGCTACATAAAAATGAGGTGCAATGGCCTAAACCAATAAGAAAATGCATAATACTCCTCGAGAATCAATAAAATAATTATTGCCCACTTTTGATTGAATTTTACCACATAAAATCGTAAAAAACTCTCTAATTATGATCGAATTTATAGCCCCCATTATTTGAATTCATTAAAAATAATAAT
>JAODPA010013785.1:0-13380 GCA_025585075.1 Nepenthes mirabilis
CGTTATATGGTCATTAAAATAACATATTAGTGATTCATTTAGATTAATATACATTATGTCAATCTACTAAAGTTGGTGACTTATTGTATGATTACTTATATAATGAATACTTAAATAAAAGTATAGGGGTGATGGGTTCAGTATGAATACGGGCTAGCGGGGGCAACGCCGAACCAGTAGGAATGAAACCCAACCAGTAGAAAAGTCCAACCAAGCGATGGGGGCTCAAGGGATTCGCATGAGGCCTAGCATCACGAGATAGAAATTGAGCTGAACAAGCCACATCGAGGCCCACCAGATATCGCCTAACATGTGCCCAATCATAGTCCACCTGTCCTCCTCCCAAGGGGGCTGCAGACTAGCAGTATTGGAGGCGTCGGCCTAGGTAATGTTAACCAATGGCAAATGAAGTTAACTCTGACAAACTGTGACGCCTGCTGCTCTGCAATGGCTCAACTAATCCCAATGAGAGGTGACTAGACCCATGCCAACCATGCTGACATCGCTGGCCATTGCCAATGCTCAATGGCCGACGAACCCAAGCAAGACACCTGTCATAGGATTCCCGCGCACAAAACCTCCTCCATCGAGCTTACAAATACCTCGTCCTACAATGGAAAAGGGAGGACAATTCAACTAGGAGCAGAAAGAAAGAGTTCACTTAACCAAGTGATTTAAACATCAAAAACCATTCGAGGCGTCTTAAAGCTATCTTTAGTTAAGTTTCAAACCGAAACGCGAGAAGTAGGAACCAGCTCTCCTCCCTCCAACACCGCCACTCTAGTCCGACAATCTTAGTGAGCCACTCTCCGAAATACACCAAAGGAGCCAATGCCTGCTCTAACTCACTTTTCGACCGCTACATATAAATGACTTTGCATTCCACATCACGTTTAATGCTCGCAACTTTCCATTCCCGGGAAAAAACTTTCGACTTTAGTGCCAAAGTACTTACGGTGGGAATACCTCCCGCTGTCCTCTGATCTTTTATTTATAGTTTGTGGTGCGTATAGGCCAAGTTCAAAGACGAAAAGATTGGACTCGTTTGAGCTCGACACAATACGAGAAATCCGATGGCTTCCTAATCTGCATGGAAACTTGGACCCAGGGACAAATCATTGGTGCTGTCTATGGAAACGACAATAAAGTCCAACCACCTGTCACTACATCCACGCATCAAACCAGAAAATGGTTAACACTAGAGTGTAAGCTAGCACGCCAGCAAAGGACACAGTGGCCCATGGCGACGACCCCTCGGTGGGTAGCCGTGTCGGCAAGTAGTCAAGCCTGATGTGCGCAAGCTGGCTGCCGACGTGGGTGACATAAAGTAAATGCTTCAAATATTATGCGCTTGAACTGGCGCGCAATGGACATGAGCTCCTCCCCTAGGCCCCCAAGCGTCAACCTCTAGACGAAGGGGCCGTGGGCTGAGGTTCCCTGTGGCAAGAACGACAAGGCCTAACAATGCCGAGGACCAAGAAACCTCAGCCAGTAGGGCCTAAACATCAGCGCAGAGCCTCCTGAGTAAGGAAGTGCTAGAGGAAAGCCAGAAGTGATGGAATCCCTACAATTCCCACAGCGACTAGAGGCCCATGACCAAATGGAAGGACTCATGCAGTACGCGACCACCCCGTGTGGGCAGCCACCATGACCTGCATAGCCTCCCGAAGAACTCAAACTTAGGGATCTCAACAACACTAAATGGAGTAGATCCTCACATTGGATGGAGGAAAAATGGAGAAAATATGGTAGCACGAGTTCAAAGGGGATAATGGCCGATAGATGCTTGACCTGAGGAGGTCGCCATTTATTATGGATATCAGGACACAGCCGCTCCCCCTCAAGTTCAAACTGTTGGCACTAGATGCTTACGGTGAAAGTACGGATCCAATGGATCACCTGAATTGCTTTCGGATGTTACTGACTTTCTATGAGGTGAGTAAGGCCACCATGTGCCAGTGCTTTCTTTGACACTTAAAGGGGACACCCGGCTCTAGTTTCACGGCCTCCAACCAAACTCTATTTGATCATTCGACGAGCACACTGACTACTTCCTGTGCCAATTTGCCTCCTATTGGAAGAAGGAGAAACAGCCCTGGCACCTTGTCCGTCTCCACTAGAAACCTGAGGAGTGCCTGAAGCGGTTCCTCAACCGCTTCATGGTGGAGGCCCGCTGGATTTCCCAACCCTCCGACAAGATGAAACTACGTGCCTTCATTGCTACGTTGGCAGGTGGAAAAGTTCTTCAAGCACCAGGCGCATCAACGCTCATAGACTTTCTAGGAAGCTGAGGTTATCGCTCAAGCATATATTGCAGTCGAGGAGGCTAATGAAGTGAAGCGTCCCTAATGTGTGGACCATCAATAGAAGGTTAGGTCGTGGGGAAGAAGAGAAAAGGGGATATCAGTTACTTTCAGGAACCTTGGATACAATTGCAATCCGAGCCAAGTGTCCAAAGGTAGTTCAGGCCCCTAGCCCTGACACCCTTGAACGACACCTGCTCAAACATTTTGATATAGATTTGGGATAAGAAATTCCTAAAGTAGCTCAAAGCGCTAAAAAACCTAGAGGCCGAAGTTCAAACCAAATATTGTTATTTGCCCCAGTCTGTGGGACATACCACGAAAGACTAGTGGACCCTACAGAAAGAAATTAAAGACCTGATCCACCGGGGATACCTCACACGGTTCCTAAGAAGCCCAAGACAGGCCCCTGAGGTAGCCAGCGATGAAGCCAGAGAACAACCGAGGAATCGTGTTGCCACTGGCATCATCAATATGATATCGATCATGTCGTCCAAGAACAGCGGCCAAGATTGACTCGAGGCTACATCCAGCAACAAGAGAGCAAGTGTAGGGGTTAAGACTGATGTCATTAGTTTTAGCAATGACAATATAACTCATGTAACTTTTCATCATTTCGACCCTCTTATTATATTGCCTTTCTTTCATATGGTACATTAGACTACCAGCTGAAACGAGTTTTCATCAATAATAAAACTTTTTGTAATTTGCTGTATCTTGATGTATGTTTTAAACTTTGACTAAAAAAGAGCCAGATGAGAGAAGTCAAGGGCCCTCAGTACGGCTTGGACAATGAACCAGTACCCGTGCAAGGAGAAGTCTAGTTCGAAATCACGATGAGAACTCACTCGCATATGGCCACTTGAATGCTCACATTCCAAATCGTTGACCTGCCATCCGTCTGCAATGCTATGCTAGGCCAACCATTCCTAATCACCTTCAGAGCGGTGACATCAATCGCCACCTGAAGGTGAAGTTTCCAACTCAATACGGAGTAAGGGAGGTGCTGGGCAACCAAATGATGACGTGCTACTTGTCCCAAGTCATACTGGCCCCTCTTAACCAACCAGCAGAGGACTTAACTTTCGCGATGAGTCTACACTGCAATAAGCCCAGTCCAGTGAATCAATAGAGTTGGTCTCCTTGGACCCCAATGAACCGTCATGCATACACATCGACAGCTCCCTTTCGACGCCGGTCCATGACCAACTCGTAAGCTTCCTCAGAGAGAACTCTGATGTTTTCACATAAACACCTGTAAACATGCCCGGGATACCGATTGGAGTAATGGTTTACAAGTTGATCCTCAATCCCAGTCATAAACCCGTATGACAAAAGTATAGAAACCACTCTATCAAAAAGCTAACCGCCATAAGGGGAAGTCAAAAAGCTGGTTGATGTAGGGTTTATAAGGGAGGTCTAATATTTGAACTGTCTATTAAATGTTGTCCTTGTGAAGAAGAGCAACGGCAATCGGCTGATGTGCATTGACTTCATCGATGTAAACAAATCCTGCCCGAAAGATAATTTTTCGGTGTCAAGGATTGACTAACTGGTGTACTCTGCGTTTGCGTATGAACTCCTAAGTTTTATGGAAGCCTACTAAGGCTACAACCAGATAAAGATGAGCTCGAACGATAATGAGCACACATCTTTCATGACCAACCAGGGAACCTACTACATAAGGTCATACCCTTCAATTTGAAGGACGCTGGCGATACCTACCAGTTGCTGGTGAACAAGATATTCGAAGCCTAAATTAGACGGAATGTGGAGGTGTACGTAAATGACATGCTCATCTAAAGCAAAGCCATCGACGACAACATCCACGACCTGACCTAAACCTTCGAGGTTCTTAAGGATCACAAGATGAATTTCAATTCGGTCAAGTGCGTTTTTGGAGTGACTTCAAGAAGTTCCTGGGCATCATAGTGTCCCACCGTGGCATCGAAGCAAACTCAGAAAAAATAAGAGTCATCCTCGACATGAGCCCCCCACGAACCGTAAAGGAGGTCCAAAACCTCACAAGGAAACTCGCCACCCTCTCACGGTTCCTGGCCAAATTGCCAGAGAAGTATTTGCCATTCTTTAAGACCCTCTAAGGAATGAAGGGAACGGGATTCCAATGGACTGCCGAGTGCGAGACTGTGTTCCACAAGATCAAGGAATATCTCTCAAACCCTCCTCTCCTGACCTCACCTTCAGAAAGTGGGGATCTATACCTTTATCTGGCTGTGTTAGACATGGCCCTCAACTTGGCCCTCATCCGCCAACAAGGAGACGTGCAACGACCCATGTAGTACATGAAAAAAGTGCTAATACATCGAGTCCCACTACCCTTGCACTGAAAGGATTGTTTTGGCCCTTATCTACTCCACCAAAAAGCTGTAAACATACTTCCAGGCCCACCACATCATCGTGTTGACTGTCCAATCATTGAAAGGAACCTATAGAAATCGGAGACGTCTGGAAGATTGGTCAAGTGGTCTATAAAATTGGGCAAGTTTGATGTGGAGTTTCGGCCTCGGTCAACCCTAAAGGTTAGGCCCTTGCAACTTCATAGTCAAAACAATGACCCTTGCTCTTGACACTTCCAATCAAGTCAAAGGCACAGGCACCTCAGGCTTGCCAATATGGACCTTATCCGTCAATGAATCATCCACGCAGGTAGGCAACAGGGCCGGCGTTGTTCTCAAAACTCCAAACAACTTAGATATAAAATACTCTCTAGCACTTGGATTCCTAACAACTAACAACACTGTAGAATACAAGGCCCTCCTTGCAAGACTCAGGTTAGCTAATGAGTGTTCAACAAAAGCGTTGGTGGTCAATCAAATGAAGGGAACTTTTGAGGCGTCGAACCCTCAACTAGCCAAGTACCTAGCCAAGGCGAGGACTCAAACCCAGGCCTTTGGGAAGGTCGAGATCATGTATATCATGAGGATAGAGAATTGGAAGGCCGACCGGCTAGCTAGGGCCACTGCAACGGACTCTTGGAGCAGTATGCTAGGAACATACGGGAAGTCCTAGCCACAACTAGCATTGACGACTCTGAGCGTGAGATGCTGCAGGTGATCGAATGTGACAATTGGATGACCACACACTGAAAGTACCTAGCGGACGGAACGCTACCTGAGAACCCAGAGAAAGCTAAGTGCATAAAGAATAGGGTTGGTTAGTATGCGATCTACGATAAAAAATTATACCGACGAGGATATTCGATCCCATACCTAAAATGCCTCACTCCTGAAGAAGCTGAATACACGCTAGGTGAAGTGCACCTCGGTGCCTGTGGCTCACACATCAAAGGAAAGAATCTCGCATTCAAGGTTATGCGCCAAGGCCTAAACTGGCCCACAATGAAGTGTGACGCAATGGACTTCATCAAAAGATGTGAAAGCTGTCAGGTCCAAGGATCTATGAGCCATTAGCCACACATAGAATTGCAGAGCCTGCAAGCACCATCCTCGTTTGTGCAGTGGGGGCTTGATATCCTTGGGCCCATGCCCTTGGCATTCGGTCAGAGAAAATTTTTCATTGTCGGTATTGACTACTTTACCACGTGGGTCGAAGTCACACCTCTGGCACATATAACCGAGTAGAACGCAACATATTTTGTCCATTAGAACATTATTTGTCGGTTCGGCATTCCTGAGGTCAAAGTGACTGACAATAAAACCTAGTTCATCAGCAAACGGTTCTCCAAGTATAGCATAAGCTTGCACATTGGATTGGTCCACACGTCTGTGGCGTATCCGTAGGCAAACAGCCAAGTTGAAGTGACAAACTGAATGCTGCAACATGGGCTAAAGACCAAGCTAAAAGATGCAAGAAGCTCTTGAGTTGACAAGCTCCCCTCCGTGCTGTGGTCATACCGGACAACAACACGAGATTCGACACGGGAGACACCCTTTAGTCCTTGTTACGAGGTCGAAGTTATTGTCCCCATCGAGGTCAGGCTACCCAACCTACGAATCGAATGCTTCGACTCTGTCAACAATTCCCAGAAGCTCAGAGAACACTTGGACCTGCTCCCGGAAGTCCGTGACATGGTACGCTTAAGGACAGCAGCCTACCAGCAACCCATCACTCGGTACTACAACAACCAGGTGAAGGCTCTTGCGTATGGGTGAAGGTCGGGGATTTGGTCCTACGGAGTATAGAGGTGACATGTAAAACTGCTCACAGGAACAAACTCTCCTCGAATTGGGAAGGACTGTTCCTAGCCTCAGCAATCCTCTAGAACCAGGCGTACAAACTATGCACCTAGGACGGTAAACTGGTCCCTCGAACTTGGAATGCCACCCACCTCCAGAGGTACTGTCAGTAATCCTCGGACACGCTCAGGTAAGATTTGCATACACGGTCTAGGATGCTTGTATATGTAGCATGTTTTCTTTAATAAAATCATTATTTTTATTTTCCTATTTAAGTGTTCATATGAGTGCATGCATGCTGGTCATCTCATAAAATAAAATGACCAAAACTATCTCATAAAATCATTCTTTAAACTGCCCGCAACTCGACCTCCTCTAGGGCCTGGGTCCTCTCCTCTCTCGCAGAAGACAAGTCCTGCCTCAGGGTAGCTATCGCCTCCTCTCGGATCCACAACGGTGCCTGCGCGGCCTCATCCCGGGCCTAATGGATGAGCTCGTCCAAGCGAAAGAGGCCCATCCGGACAAGATGGACTAAAGCCGTGCTCTACAAAGAAAGGAAGAAAGGAAAAAGAGCTCAGAAGTAAGTGGAAACCTATTGCATGAAGAAGATCGGTGAACATAATCAACTCTGCATGTATGACTTCCTCCTTTTCTCCCTCACGTGCCTCGCTTGCCAGGGGTCCCATGTCAACCTCCTCAGATGGGCTAGGCACCATGGCAAGTTCTGGAACCGCAACCATCGGGGACCCCGAAGCCAACGTGTCACAAGTCTCTAACACATCCTCAACCACAATGCTAGGATCGACATCCTCTATATCGGCAGCGGCCACCTCTGCAGCCTCGTCGAAGTCGACTGCGTCGACTGCTACCTCTCCTTCAACATCGGCAGTGACCTCCCCTGCAGTAGGTTCTACCAACCAGTCTTCGTGAGAAGGACCAACATCAATGCCTACGGAAGAACCTAGCCTGGACTCCTTAGCTGGAAGATAGTCAATGAGTGGGATGCCATACTACATGAGGGCGACAAGAGGAATTAGCGAGGCCTTGACAGTTCCCTTGTGTGATGGGGCTTCTGGCCCTGGTGGTGCCTGAGCAACGTCGGCGGCACAGATCCAAAAGACTAACCCAATGCGGCCGGCAAGACTTGTAACGTCCCCAAGTACCCACTTGTAGATATTGTCCGCTTTGTGCCCAACCCGAACGGTTTTGTTCCTGACAGGCTTACGGCCCCCAAAATGCGTCTACAAGAGAGAGGTATCCATGCCTTTATAAAGCGCGCTTCGTTCCCCTCCCCATCCGATGTACGGCCTCACAATCCACCCCCTTTGAGGGCCCAACGTCCTCGCTGGCACACCGAATTGGGCCCCATCTCTGATACCATCTGTAACATTCCTAGGCACCGGCTTGTAGATATTGTCCACTTTGAGCCTAACCTGCACCGTTTTGTTCCTGGCAGGCCCACGGCCCCCAGAACGCGTCTATAATTGAGAGGTATCCACGCCATTATAAAGCACGTTCGTTCCCTCCTCGTCAAATGCGGGACCTCACAAGACCAAAGCCCTCCTACTCGAAGGGTCGTCGATCCTCCTCGGCCTTTTTAAGGCTACCATGTCCTCACTTGAGGAGGACTCCCAAGAAGAAGATGAATCGTGTCACTTAGGAGACTCATGGGAATGCTCCTGGATGACAAGAGTCTCGACTTTCCTCTTCTGGGCAGCAGCCATCGCTGCACCACCCATGGGCTCCCACTTAACCACCGCGAAGATCTCCAAGGTCAAGTAATACCCCTTGACACCAAATGTCTCAATCGCCTACTTGATGAGGCTCGTCAATGCCTTCTCCTTCTCTGTATCCTTCTTGCTCACATTCTTTGTGAAATACTCACCACGAAGCCTTAGTCATTGGGAATGTCCTAGTCTGAAGGAGTTGCCAAGAAAAAAAGTGGTCCTTCTGATGCTTTGTGGAATCAGGGTTTTCTCCACAGAAGTAGAACCCAGGATGAGACAACATGGAAATCTAGTCCTCCAACTGGTTGAAGCAGAAGATCACCTTCACTGACCAAGAGCTAAACGTGCAGTCATGAAGGTGTGCAAAGACACACAAAGAAGCCAGGTAACACATGACGTTGGGGTGAAGCTGTGCCACAGGGATACCTAACTCCACTAGAATCCCATATAGGTCCAATGCCACTGGGAATTGAAGCCCACCCTTCAGTTGGGACTTGTAGACGGCAATGAAAACCTCTAGAGGTGCAGACACCCTGCCATCCTCGCCAGGAAGGAGGTAGGCCGTATCACTAGGGATGTGATACTTGGCCAGCAAGGCTGCAATGGTGCTCGACGTAAAGACGGACTTAATCTCACCAACTCTCTGACGAGCTATGGGAGATGCAGGATTCTTCTTCTTCATTGCCAATATTTGGAGCAAGAGGATTTGAAAATATGAATGGTGGTGGAAGGTAGCGTCTAAATAGGCGAGCGCAAAGGGCCCTAGGCGGCATCACGTAGGAAACTCAAAGGTTGCCCTCAACGATACCAGGACACGTGCCCTCTCAGTAGGCAATAACGCGTCCATCCAAGTTAGCTCATGATGGCCCCTAACATGCCGCCTCACAACGCACACTACAGCCATCTATCAAACTTCAACCGTCACAATAAACAATTAATGTGAAGAAGCAGGCCATCAGGGACGGCCACAATGGCAACTCATTCGACTGCCTGCCAGGAAGTACCGCATACGATGCTCAAAAGTGACACACTACCATAAACAGATTACTTTGCTGAAAGGAAATTTTATTAAAAAAGTTTCTTTATAGCTATGGCTGGCCAATGGCCACAAGGTATAGCAAGACTATCTACGCCTATTGGGCTCAGCAAGGTCAAAAACAAAGAACTCCGTCAGCTCTGAGCGCGTGGAAGCTTCCACATTCCGAGAATCTAGAAAGGTAGTGTCACCAGAGAAGCTATTCTCTGACTCAGGAGAAATTTTGTCTTAGAACCACCCCCTCCAGTATAGGGGCCAGCTCTTTCGGGCTGATCCTCGACCTCCAACCGTATCTACACGCCGCTTTGGACTCGAAGCTGCTCTCGACATAGCTGAAGATCCCCCTGAAGAGTCGCGATCTGACTCCAAGCTTGAGCATGGGTGTCGGCCAGCTATGATGACCTCGCCTCAGATTCTGACAAGGCCTGTTTAAGGTAAGCTACCAGCACCCAACTCTGTCCAACATCAGCGATAGCGGTCTGTATCCAACGCTCCACTTCCTCAATCGCTCGCTGTGCATGAGGCATCAATCAACTGACATTGTCAGAACCCTGACACCGGGAGGAGCTGGAAGCCCCTTTGAATTCGAAACCTGAAGGAGCCCTCAGGAACCTCATCAGTCCAAGGACTAATGGCTCTGATTGGCAACCACCCACCATCGCTATGACAGAATCAACCTCGTCACACCCATTCGGCTCTTGCTCTTCCCATCTAGATTCCTCAATGGAGGGCTCGGATTCAGAAGAAGATGATGATCCCATTGGCCAAACGGGCCGCCCTGGAACATGGTCGCGCCTCTTGTCAGCCATCAGAGGGATCAAAGCTGAAGAGGAGAAAGAGAAACTGCAAATTGAGAGTAAGTACCTTGGAATGGAGAATGGATGCCTAAATACTAGGAGATCCTTTGTGCTTAAATAGGCAAGGGCCCCCAAAAGAAACAGTGTCGTTTGACTAAGGCGAGGCAACCTGTCGCCCAACGAGATTCTTCCCCGTGGCAATGCCTTGAAGCGTTGCGCCTTTTCAAAGAAGAATAATTGCAACACAACGGCTCTACGGCTGCTAACGTAATAAATGTGCAGGGACAATTTGATGGATGCGAACCTAACTGGTGGCGTTTCACTGCCTGAGAAAGGATGCAAGTAGCACGAACCCCAGAACGGATCCTATCCAACCTTCCCACCAATGGTCCGAACAAGGATTTGAGGGATGGCCACTAAGAAGTCAAATAGCCAGCCGCTCAGACCGTGGGAGGGGCAAATGGCCAAACACGTATTGCAACGAGAGGGCTCTTCGGCCTTTGAGTCATATTGAACAACAATAAAGTAACGATTTTAGTGACACCAGAGAAGAAGGAAACACAGACGATTTTATTCATTGAAATCTTCTTTATAAAGTATAAGGCTTGCACCAGTGCAAGTATTAAGAAAATAAAAATAAAGCAAAATATAAGAAGCAGAAAGTAACAGTGCGCACCCGAGGAACTTGATCTGGAGAAGAAGCACAAGGGAGCTCCCTTCTAGTAGCATCTACCCAAACACCGATTCCTCATGATGCGGGAGTGGAATCCCATTCCCTTGTTGATGGGCTGAAGAATGAACAATACCCCACCACAGCAAGGGAAGGGACTCCGCTTAGGGTCAACCATTGTAGCCATAACTCCAGGAAATACACTGGGTTCTTGGCCTGGAAGGACCCCAGAATATGCCTCCTCCAGCAAAGCCTGAGAGACAACCAGCGACGGAAGAAGCAAAAGGCGGAGCATTTCTAGAGGTCCATGGCTTGGAATCCGGACCCTGGCCTGTTGACCCTCCTTTAGAAGCTGAACATCAAGGCAAAGTAGAGAGAAGGCGTGTGACAATTGTAGAGTGGCCAAGCCACTCTAAGTGGGGCATGACAACAGGCTTTCAGTGCAGCTTTAAGTCTTCTACGGGTCAATCTGATTCACATGCAAAACATCATGAAACATGAGATGAACAAAGGCCCCCATATCGCCTCAACAGCGTGGGAGTAAGCTTGGGTCCCAAAGTGTGGAAACCCCTCAATTTATAGCCGTGAAGGAGATCTAACGAGCTTCCAGCAAAGGAGTGCTCTGCCTAATAGCCATCAATTAAAAAATAGAAAAGGCATCAATGTGGAGCAAAGTGCCAGGCCAAGAATCTTACCAAATAGAGCATCGAATCTCTATGGCACGTTTTGAAAAACCGCAGATTCACGTCGGGAAGGAACGAAACCCTCAGGAGTAGGCGATTGGCGCACCTCAAGAAGGAGCGCATGGGCTGGTAGTCCAAGGCCCATCATTTGACATATTAAGGCCCAGTAAAGAATCGTTCCCAAGTATAGGGGGCTAATGATGGGTCCAATACAAATATGGGCCCGCGGGAGCAAGGTCCAACCAGTAGGAATAAGGCCTAGCTAGCAGGAAAGGCTAGCTAGGTGATAGGGGCCTAGAGGATTCGTGTAAGGCCCAACATCACGAGATAAAACTTGGGCCAGACAAGCCACGTCGAGGAGCACCAAACATTTCCTGACATACACCCAATCACAATCTGCCTGTCCTCCTCCTAAGACTGCTGCAGACTGACAGCACAAGAAGCACCGACCCAGGGAATGTCAACCAATGGCAAATATAGTCAATTCTGGCAAGTCGTGGTGCTCGCCACCCTGTAGCAGCTCAGCCAATCCCAATGAAAGGCGACCAGACCCATGTCGGCCACACCCGTCAATGGTCCCCTCGCTGCCATAAGGCAACAACTGATACCACTAGCCACCACCCGCACTCAACAGCCAGTGAACCCATACAGGACACCTGTCATAGGGTACCCACATCCAAAACCTCCTCCATGGAGCTTACAAATACCTCCTTCTACAATGGAGAAGGGAGGAAAATTCAACCAAGAGGAGAAAGAAAGAGTTCACTTAGCCAAGTGATCCGAACATCAAAAATCATTCGAGGCGTCTCAAAGCTATCTTTAGCTGAGCTTCGAATCGAAACGCGAGGAGTAGGAACCAACTCTCCTTCCTCCAACACCGCCACTCTAATCCGACGATCTTAGTGAACCACTCTTTTAAGTGCACCAAAGGAGCCAAAGCCTCCTTTAACTCACTTTTCAACCGCTACATATAAATGACTTTGCATTCCATATCACGTTTACTTTCATGTTCACATCTTTCCATTCCCGAGAAAAAACTTCCTACTTTAGCGTCCAAGGATTTTCGGTGGGAATACCTCCCACCATCCTCTAACCTTTTATTTGTAATTTGTGGTGCACAGGGATCAGGTTTAAAGGCGCAAAAATTGGACCCGTTCAAGCCCCACGCAGCACGAGGAATCCGAAAGCTCCCTAATCAACACGGAAGCCCGAACCCAGGGATTCATTAAGGTACTTATTAGATAATAAATTTAAACGATGGGAGCAAACATGAATGTCCTCCAAAAACTCTATAAACACATTATCCTCCTAAATGGATTCAGAGCTCTTTTTCTTTTTTCAAAGGCAGCACGTTATAAAGGGTGGCTAGAGATTCCAAGAGGGTTTCAAGCACTAGATTTAATTCTCAGCGTTCAAGGGGCAAAGTGGCCTACTTATTCTCCAAGTGGAAAATAAATGTTGAGGGAAAATGGGTTAGAAGATGGCTTTAGGGGACGACTAATACCCTAATTAAAATAGGAGGAAACTTGGTTAAACTTTAGCTTCCACTGGGTGGTCAGCCAACGGTTTATATTGGTTGACAATTATTATTTTTTTCCATACTTACAAATATGCAAAAAAGCTAAAGGGTGCTGCCAGAATCATCAAAGAAAGGGGCGTGTGACACGTGTGTCACACGAGAAGATAGAGGTCTAAACTAGGGTTTTAGCTAATAAAATTTTCTTTTTCCTACTTTTTACATTTTGACACAATTACACCAAAATATATTTGATTTATTTATAATAAAATCCAAGATTATGCATTAATAATATCATCTATTGCTACTAAGTAAATTATAAAATTTCCCTCCTAACAACTTGTTGAATCTAATTGATTCAAGATTTTTATAAAGACTTTTACAGGAATATTTGGCTTTAAGAGATATCATCTACACTATTAATTCCTTAATCAATGGTCTTTATTGACAAAGAATCCAGACAATTTAAAAATAAAATATTGTAGTATTAT
>JAODPA010013796.1:0-13380 GCA_025585075.1 Nepenthes mirabilis
GCGTGCTTTCACCTTTATACCTGGCTTTTGGGCGGAATCGGACTCTCGGGCTCGATCTCCCTTCTTCTCTCTCTAGAATCGTGCTCTCTCTCTCTAGAAAAACCCTCGGCCGTGCGAAATGAGGGAAAACAAACGCGCGGCGCGAATATATACTGCGCCGGCCGCTTGAGCGCCCCCTCGAGCGGCTGGCGAGCGGCCAGGCTACAGGCGGCCACCGCTCGAGCGCCCCATCGAGCGGTTGGCGAGCGGCCAGGCCACGGGAGGTTCTGGTTTATCCGCTCGAGCCGTGGCTCGAGCGCCCAGCAGGCGCAAGCCTGCTGGCAGGGCTTTAGCAGCCCGGACCTAAATAATTTTCCGATTTTTCTTCCGATACCAAACCTTAATCATCCCATAGGATTAGTATTGATCATTAACATACTAATCACCTCATAATTGTCGGGTTCACCAATCCGGAATCTCACAGTTCATAAGTCTTTAATTTCTTCCAAGGAATTATTCCTAAATTCTCAAAGATTTCACCACAAAATTTTTCTTACAGGTGGAGCAATTCCACCGCATGAACACCTTCCCCACTTTGCTTGTGGGTGATTATCTATTGCTGTAGGATGACAAAATCCCATTCTTTCTCAAGGGCATTAACTTACTCAGCCCATTAATCAGTCCTACTTTTCAGAGGTCCCAAAGGATCCTCAACGGCACCTAACTGATACTCTTCCAATTTGATACAATTCCTTAGAGATTAGTACCAATTTTAGTTTCCTCTAAACCGCTCATTAAAACAGATTAGCTTAGTCTTTCCCTCCAAATACATATGTTCTTCAAAACTTTCATAGCCAGATTCGTCAACGGCCATCTATTGACTTCAAGAAAAGGCAATCCATTTTCTAATTAAGCCTGACGCCTATCCTTAATTTGATCAATATTGCTTCTTACTCAGAATTCTCAACCGAATTACAGGGTATTATATCCTTTCAACATAGTGTACACCAATATCCTCGAATACCATTTCAAGTTCCGAAAGGGTCTACATAACCGAAAAAGATCCCAAAAAGGTCAACATCTCTAAAAAAAAATCTACAAATTTCAGATTATAACTAGCATTAAAAAAAAACACAACTGAAACGATCATTCCAAAAATTTCAGCACAGTCCCCATCTACCATTGGAATTTCAACATTTAAAAACGTAATATTCTATCGTCAAGCCAACTTATTCTTCCCAATCAAACCACTTAAATTTTCACAAGAATCTGACTAAAACCCAGGGGCCTTACCGTTCGATTAGCCTCAAACAAAATCATATCCTTTCATATTTTCATAACCATACTTATTCTGATAGCGGGACCAGTTCGTTGTGGTCCTTCACCTATCTTACGGATATCTCAATCTCAAAGGCTCCTAATCATTAAATCATTAACTTTTGATTATTTTAAAGTTCACCAAATATCCTCATCGATTGTATGTGAATCCTCAAGATCATTTTTTGTCTCGACACAACCTCAACAGCAACTTTATTCATCAATCTTCTCTTTAATAGTTTCCTCAAATTTTCTCATCCACTTAATAACACTCCAGGCATAGCCTAATATGCCATCTATACTTAGCACACACCTCATCAGTTCCATTACTTCTTTTGCAATTTATCTGATAGTTTGAAACCTATGATCTAAATTGTAATTTTGATCTCTCTTTTCAAATCATCGATTCTAGTGGGGCAATTTGCTAAATCGATCACCTTAATATCCCATCGAAGTTAATTTAGTCACAAACTCAAACCAGATATCGAAATTCGTAATTCCTTCAGACAAGCGTTGCTCCTTAGGGATTAACATCATCAGGTTTTATTCTGAAAATTTGGAATATATATAAACTTATTCCCTTGTTATCAATAGCTAACTTCACTTTTTGTCTTATGTGAGGCAATATTAGGTTCTCTTCTTTCAAGAATCCGATTATTATCAACACTGCCAACACCTTCAAAATCAGCAGGATTCATACCTTAACCTCAAGCCAACAATTCTATCCTATCTGTCATATCTAACCCTAAGGACCTCACCCCAAGGCTAATTGAATTTATCTTAAACTAAATTGACTACTTAGACCTTCTTTCAGTACTATCATATTCATCACTGGCTCGGCACTGATTAGATTCAAATTCTTGAGGTGCTCCTATGTAATTTATTCTCCTCATCCTTTTGGTCGACCAACACCCAAGGAAGGCCCTCGTCTAAAGGTCGTACTATTTTCTATAACTACAAATATCATAAGATCCCTAATTTCAAGTAATCTGCTCAGAAGGAGGGTTAGAATCAATACATTTTAAATTAAATCCTTAAGCCCAAAACCTAACATTCCATCTAATTCTAACCACTTCATTTTATTCTCAACATAGAACAGTTCAACTTGAATCCTTATACCTAAATCGATCGGTCTAGGCCTAGCCTATACTCAATATTGATTAACCTAATCACTAAGTCTTAGTTCAAGTTAATTTTCAACTTAGACAGACAAGAATACTTAAGACTTAGCTCATCCTTTACCTATACCTATTTATTCAGTATGTTATAATCATTTTCTAAGTTTTCGTATACGATTCATACCATTTCAAAGGTATCTCATTTTCTCTGATACCAGTTGTGATGAAACAATTTTTTTTGCCCTCAAATAATTCCCTCATTACAGATGCAGAAACTAGAGCCCAATTAACAACTTAAAGTTCTAAGGAAAAAACAGACAAATTTTTTTCTAAAATTGGGCTAAATCGAATACAAACAACCTGTCCATAACCTATAGAGACACATATAAAATCTCCACATATATTTACAGTACGTACACAAGATCATCAGATGCCATGTCTTCTCCCACGGCTTTAATTAATCAATCATATCAACTAACTAGACCAAAACCTATTATGTAACCTGAACAAGCATGCAACTGTTCAACTATCATAATTTACCCTACAATATGCGTACATAGGACCACAAATACCATCCATGGCTTATATCCACAATCCAAACTACTATACTAGAATCCATATGTGAGATGCCATCTAGAACCTATACAAAATTAGAAAACACATAGCAGAAGCATCTATATCTGAAATATAAACTTGCAAAAACATAATTACAGTTCCAATAGAATATAAAACGTGTCACAACTATTTACACATAGTTTTCCTTCGCTACTTGGATATTTACATGCAAAATACTAGAATTCCCAAATCTTCAAGATTTTCTTCGAGGCTCCCAATCTTCCTTGCTATGCTCTATCTAAACCTACACGTCTGGTATCATCTCTATATCCTTATCTGGAGGAAAAATAGTAAAACAGTGAGTCAAAATACAGTAAGGTACTAAAACATGCAGAATATAATACTTTAATGCGGAACTTAAATGCAAAAGGTCCTAGAAATGCTAGGAAACAGAAACATATACAAAAATCATGAGAAAAGTATAATTTTATATGAATAGGTCTCTATAATCATATTTCATACTTTCATAAAAAATATGAATATACTAGAATAGAAACCATGATAATCAAGAGAATAGAGGTGTCCATGGAAATAGGAATGAAGCATAATTCTATTTAAACATGCATAAAAAATTAGGAATCAGTATAATCATCCTTCGATAATCATAAATCGGTAAAATATGATTCAGAAAGAAGAAATCAGTATCAGCTCTATAATTCTAGAAATCCTCTTTTTACTATCGAAAGCTTTCATGCAAAACATAAACACTTTAGGTCAGAAAACCACGCTAATATCTAAAAAATAAGAGCATTCATGGAAATAGAAATAAATCATGATTCTATTTAAACATGCATTGAAATTCATAAAACAATTCCAAATCTTACTTGTTTCTTCAGAAATTCTAGTTTAATATCCTAGGGACCGAACTAGTAGAACTTACTAGCCGAGGGGACAAGTAATTGAGGATAGATTGTGTTCATTCCACACAATACAAGACCAGTAATAGGAACAGGAGTTCCCTTCTTGTGGGATCTATCTCCTCTCATGGGATTCAGGACAGGAGTACCAGCTAGTAACAGTAACTACCCTCTAGGTTATCGCCCTAAGGAAGAGCAGATCACATATAACTCCATAGGTAGAGTTATCCTCGATTACCACCATAATATTTTAAAACATGTCAAAAAACCTAACTTGAGTGTGTATCAGTATCGGGTCCTAATTAACAGGATCAAAAATATTTTTCTTCAAATTTCATACCTTATAACTCAATGTACATTCGAAAAATTGGTCAGAATTACACGATTAACTCTTCAGTGTACTTTAGAAATTCTCAGTAATTTATTAGTAATTTATCAGTATAATTTTGTTTAAATTTTTTAGACATAAATCACCACATGGACATTATCTCATTACAAATCAACTTTTATATATCAGAAATTGTTGATTAAAATCGTTAAATCCCTTCATTTTCATGCTCAGGGTTTTGCCAAACCTTTCAAACAATAAATGAACATTGAATATAGATTTACACATGAAATTAGTGCTATATATTGTCATACATACAGATAAACATGAAATCTGTCTAATTAATTAGGAGAAATATGCTTTATTTATACTGAATATGGAGAAACATGCTTTTAGAAAATAAATAAAATTTTACGGATACAAAAAACCAGCAAAAATAGTAAATAATGTCCGAAGTATACTTGTTTGAGCTCGATCTATAGTTATTTATACCTAGATCAAATTAGAATGGGTGGATTTCCTCTTTTCCTTCTCTTTTTCCTTTTTTCCTCCTCCTCCTCTTCATGCTGCTCGTCATTCTGCTGCCTCTCCAACCCCAATTTCCCTCTTTTAAAACGAATAAAGAGAGATCACATGCATGGTCCGTGGCTGGCGCCTGAGTGCTAGTCAGGCATTCATCGAGCGGTGTGCGCCCAAATTGCCGCCTGGGTTAGCGCTCAAGCGGTCATTGAGCACCACCCATCATAAGTTTCACACCCCCGCTCCGCCTCAAGCATCCTTCAAGTGGGCCTATTAAGAGAATCACGCCTCCCCGATGTTTGAGCACTGCTTAACCACCAATCACATTTTCTTCCTACTTGCTCCTTTTTGCTTCGGTATCAAAATTTTCTTCATTCTTAAGCTAATCATATTTATCATCAACTTAATTACACCGTATTTATCATTTTTTGTGATCAGAATCTTACATATATGCTTTCACATGTTATTATGGTTTGGGTTAAAATACCTAGTAGCATCTTTACGTGCCGACGTTATATCCAGAGATATGACGTTGGAGCCTTGTATTTTATTGTGGCTTTGGGATCCTGTGTAGTGTTAGTATGATATCTATATGTTTGTACTGGTGAATAGTTTAGGTTTGTGTTTGGTTTGATGAACATTGTCTAGGCGAGACCATGCCAGATCCCGGTTTGAATATAGTCTATCACTGCTTGGTATCAGAGAAGGAGATGCCTTAGACTTGATCTAGATTTTATGAAAAAGCCTAAGATAGGATAAGATGGATGGAATAAGTAGGTGTAGTCATCGAATGATTAAGTTGGACCAAATAGTTCTAGTTATCCTAGTTTGCACAACTTAGATTGGAACTAAGTTAGGAATGGTAGTCATGTTTGATTGCATAGATTGTAATGCCCTAGTTAGTGTCTGAAATGTGAACTAAGCCACATCGTTCTTATTTTAGAAAGGATATTAGTGGCTGACAATGGCACCTAGATGAAGAACTATGCATGGAGGCAGCCAACTGTGAGATCGAGAGGAGGAGTACCTGAACTTGTTGAAAAGGATGGTGGACATCGTAGAGAATATGGGGCAGAGGAATCTTGCTCTAGTATACATTCCATCTCCAATCGAAGCTCCAGCCAATCCTAGAGCCTCTACATACAATGAGTTTGTTCAGGAGAAAGTTCTAGAGTTTATGGGTGAGCCAGATCCAGTTAAAGCTGATACATGATTCTAACGACTGAAGAAAGTGTTTGCAGTCATTCGATATTCAAAGGAGTATCGAGTTTTATTTATTATCTACCGGTTGGAAGACAAAGTGCACCATTGGTGGGAAATGAAGAAGAGAGCCATGGGTGTGCTTGAGAATGAAATCACTTAGGCCAGGTTTGAAAAGGCATTCATGGAGAAGTATTGCCCATCCAGTCTCCACAAACATAAGGAAGAGGAGTTGATCCATTTGAGACAAGGCAATTGGACAGTAGCTAAATATGATCCAAAGTTTATAGTGCTATCCCGATATGCGCCATACATGGTGAAGGACAAGGAAAGAAAGGCGAGGAAATTCCTATAAGGTTTAAGGGATGATATTCACAAGTAGTTGGTGACCTTGAATCTAACGACCTACAGTGAGGTGGTTGATTGTGCCCTGGTCCATGAAAAAGAACTAAGAAAGAAGAGTTCTTTAAGAAAAGGATGTCAAGTAGAGTGGTGTTGGTGCAAGCTCTAGTGGGGGTTCGGGGAGACCGCCTAAGCAGATGAAGTAGTTAGATCAAGGGAAGAAGATCATTCCATTTGCACCGACCAAGCAAGCTCCAGCTAGTTGTTATCATCATTGTGGTAAGTTCCATGGAGATAGGCCTTGTTATAAGGCGTTGGGTGTATGTTTTAATTGCAGTCAATCAGGGCATAAGATTAGAGATTGGCTACATTTGAGGAAGGCCTTAATTCCAAGCCCACTTTTCAAGGGAAGGAATTTGTGGTGTTTGCTAGTGAAGCGAAGGCATCTGATAGTGTAGTAGAGGGTATTCTTTCTAGTTGTGGTACCTCTGGTACTGTACTTTTTGATTTTAGATCATCCCATTCTTTTATTTCTCCTCACTTTGCTTGTCTTCTTGCATCTTTTCCTGTAATTCTTGATTATTTATTGGTTGTTTTGATGCCTATGGGATCCTTCGTTGTTGCAGATATTTCATACCCAGGATGTGTCATTGAGGTGAATGAGTTATCTCTAGCTGCTAATTTTATTCTATCAGGGATGTATGATTTTGATGTAATTTTGGGTATAGAGTTGTTATTGAGCTATCATACGAATATTGATTGGTTTTATAAGAAGGTGGATTTTGCAATTCCAGAATGTGAACCATTTCACATTTAAGGAATTCGATGGGTGGAGAAGTCTTGTTTTTTTTTTGCTCGATGGGCTCTTCATTTGTTAAGAAGCAGGTGTGAAGCTTATTTGGCATATGGCAGTGTTGTGGAGAGCCAAGAGATATCAGTGAAGGAGATTTCGAGGGTGTGTGAATTTAAGGATGTATTTTCAGATATATTGCTTGCTATAGTGCCACATTGGGAGATCAAGTTTGAAATTGATCTCGTGTCTGGATTGGCACCTATTTTGAAGGCCCCCCATATGATGGCTCTTGCTAAGTTGAAGAAGTTGAAGCAGCAATTGTAGGACTTGTTGGATATGGGTTTCATTAGACCCAGTGTATCATCGTGGGGTGCTCTGGTCCTATTCGTGAAGATGGATGGGACTTTGTAGTTGTTTTTGGATTATCATGTATTAAATAAAATCACGATTAATAATAAGTACCCTTTGTTGTGGATCAATGATCTCTTTGAACAATTGCAAGGAACTCATGTGTACTCAAAGATTGATCTTCAATTAGGGTACCATCAGCTTTGGATTAAGCAAGAGGATGTGGTGAAAATAGCATTTTCGACAATATATGGCCACTATGAATTTCTTGTTATGTTTTTTTGGTTTATGAATGCTCCTGCTGTATTTATAGATTTGATGAATCGGGTCTTTTAGCCCTAGTTGGATAAACTTATGGTGGTTTTTATTAATGATATTTTGATTTATTCAAAGAGTTGTTTAGAGTATGAGAAACATTTGAGGACCGTGCTTCAAACCCTTAGAGAGCATAAGTTGTTTGCAAAGCTGAGGAAGTGTGAGTTTTGGCTTGAGGAATATGTATTCTTGGGCCATGATATTTCTAATGGAGGTGTTTCAGTAGACCCAAAGAAGATTAAAGCTGTGATTAATTACAGTCGATTGATGATGGTGATGGAGATTCGGAATTTCTTTGGTATGCCTGGGTATTATCGTAGAATTGTGAAAATTTTCTCTCGTATTGCTTTGCCGCTTACCTAATTGACAAAGAAGAAAATTAGATTTGAATGGACGGAAGAGTGTGATCGGAGTTTTCAGGAGCTAAAGAATTGATTAACTTTTGCACCAATTCTGATTATTCCCGATAGTTCTGGTGGTTTTAAAGTGTACTGTGACACTTCCAAGATTGAACTTGGTTGTGTTTTGACGTAGAATGGGAAGGTTGTTGCTTATGGGCCTTGACAGATGAAGATTCATGAAAAGAATTATCGAATCCATGATTTGGAGCTAGCCGCCGTAGTGTTTGCGTTGAAGATTTGGAGGTATTACCTTATGGAGAGAAATTTTTAGTGTATTCTGATCATAAGGGCCTCAAGTACTTGTTTTTGTAGAAAGAGTTGAATATGAGGCAGTAGAGATGGATTGAGTTCCTAAGGGACTTTGACTGTGAAATCTGTTATCAGCCTGGAAAGGCGAATGTGGTCACGAATGCTCTTAATCGTCGGACTAGTTTTGTTGTAAGGTTACAAATTAAGCAGATAGAGATGATGGATTGTTTGAAGTATTGCAACATCTAGCGGTATGTTAAAGGTAATAGGATGACATCATCATTCCTGCAGGTGCAACATCTGTTTTTGATGGATATTGTTGGGAATCTTGATTGAGACTCTTGGATCGACTTTAACATTCATTCCGATGGAGTTTTCAGATTTTTGGACCATTTATGTGTGCCTGATAATAGAGAGCTGAAGGAAGAGATCATAAAGAAGGCTCATTGAACCAAGTACAGTATCCACCTTAGAATTAATAAGATGTACTAGGATTTGAAGAAGATGTTTTGGTAGAGGAATAAGCGGAGAGGGATTGTGGCTTTTGTTATTAGATGCCTTATCGGACAGCAGTTGAAGGCTAAAAGGAAGAAACCTTTAGGTTTATTGCAACCATTACCTATTCTGAGTTAGAAGTGGGAGGATATTTTAATGGATTTTGTTATGGGTTTGCCTAGGACCCCAAGGAATCACAATACGATTTGGGTCATTATGGATTGGCTAAAAAAATTGGCTCATTTCTTGTCCATTCAGATCATGTATTCTCATGATCGCTTGGTACAGTTGTATATTAATGAAATTGTTAGACTTCATGGAGTGCCAGCATCTATGGTGTCCTATTGTAATCCACGTTTCGTCTCTAAATTTTGGGAGAGTCTGCATTGAAAATTAGGGATGAACCTGAATTTTAACATGGCATATCATTCTTAGATAGATGGCCAGTCTGAGCGGACCATCTAGATTTTAGAGGATATGCTTAAAGCTTTGGTGATGGAGTTGAAAGGGAATTCGGATGATCACCTGTCATTAGAAGAATTTGCTTATAATAATAATTTTCTGACAAGTATTAGCTTGGCTCTATTCGAGGCAATATATGGTAGGAGGTGTCAGTCTCCTATCCATTGGGAGGAAATAAGAGACAGATGACTTTTGGGGCCTAATGTGATTCGGGAAACATCAGAGAAGATTTCAATAATTATTGAGAAGATGAAAATGGCTCAGAGTCGGCAGAAAAGTTACACTAACCGGAGGAAAATTAGAGCTCAGATTTGTGGTTGGAGATTTTGTCTTCCTTAAGGTATTGTCGTCGAAGGGAACCACCAGATTTAGTGTAAAGGGAAATTAAGGTCACGATACATTGGGCCCTTGGATATTTTGTAGAAAGTCAGAGAGGTAGCGTATTGATTAGCGTTACCACCGAATTTAACTGATGTGTATGGATAGGAGGGATCACGTGCATGGCCCGTCACTGGTGCTTGAGCGCCAGTCATGCGCTCATCGAGTGCTACATGTGAAAATTTGAGCTCGGGTTGGTGCTCAAGCAGTCATCGAACGCCACATGTCGTAAGTTCCACACCCCCGCTCTGCCTTTGGCATCCTTCAGGCGAGCCTATTCGCACTCGAGCGCCGACCCCATTTTCTTTCTATTTGCTCCTTTTTGTTTCAGTATTAAATTTTTCCTTATTCTTAAGCCTAATCATATTTATCATCAACTTAATTACTCTGTATTTATCATTTTTCGGGATTGGGATCTTATACTTTTGATCCTGAAGATTGGATGGGAAATATTTTTCCATAAAGGATTCTTCAAACATTCCCCAAGTAATCTCATTATCGGCCACATCTAATGCCCTCTTCTTCATGGCTCACCAGCTATCAGCTTCACCTTCTAACCTATACACTGCAAACCTAACCTTTTTTGGATCAGAATATTGAATTACCGCAAAGATCTTCTTCATCCTCCGAGTCCAAATGTCTTCCTTTACCGAATCAGGTTCACCCAAGAATTTAGGTGCTCTCTCCGCCGTGAACCTATCATACATTGTCGGAGTAGGATTTACTAAAATTGGATCAGGTGTAGGAACCGGAGCCATATCACTTGCTCCATCAATTCAACAGTATCCGTCATCCTTCCCAACAAATTTACGTACTTGGCTTCTCAATCGTGGAGGTACTAGTGTCTCCACGATTATTTCTTCTACCTCGTCTACTTGCCATGCTATATCCTATAACCACAAATATCATAATATTAGCCGACCTCAAATAATCAGATCAAAGGAAGGGGTTAAAATAAATCAGTGCTATCCAAAATAAAATCCTTGATACCAACCCTTAGCGATTCCTTCTAACCTTAACTAATCTTATCTTTCCTCATTTTAAAACAGTTCAATCTGAACCTTCAACACAAATTGATTAGTCTAAGCCTAAAATCAATATCACTCTATTTAATCACTAAGTCGCAGTCTATTTCTGGCCTAACTTATGCTAGCTAGGATACCTAGGATATCATCATCCTATGTCTACCCCTACTTATTTGATCAATCATAATTGTTTCCTAAACTTTCACATACGATTCAAATCATTCATAAGGCATCTCTTTTCTCTAATATAAACTGTAACGGAAGAGGTCTTTATCCTCTAAAGACCTTCTATCAATAAACAAACAAAACTAATATCTATAATTTGAAATCATTGAATTCTGAAAAAATTCAGGCGGAGTTTCCTCTAAAAATGAACTACAACCCATACAAATAACCTGTACAATCCTACATAAATCATATACATAAATGTTTCTTCAAAATTTAATCCACAACATTGGCATCACATGTCCACAGGATTAACAATGCCATATTAATTATGGCTCCAATACAATAGTCCTAACTACCATATTAGATCTAAGAGAGATGTCATCTAGGACCATGACAATCCAAACATCAAAATAATGCGAAAGCAATTAAATCCATATGTTAACTTGCGAAAACAAGAACAAAACATTCATCAATATATAGAATCATTCCACATTATTATAATATACAACGTTCATTTCAAAACACTTGCCATATGCATCCAAAATCCTTCAAATCACCAAAATCTTCCAAGGGTTTCAAAACTCACAAGCTTCCCTTCTTCTAGCTAGTTCTGATTTCGATTCTTATCAGACTTCTGCTTATCTAGAGGAAAAAATAGAAAGCAATGAGTAAACTAGCAGCTTAATAAATGTACCCAAAATTGCAAGTATATATGTAAATTATGTAAACATGCACATATAGAACGATAAATAAACATATAAGAAATTCAAAAATCAAATACGTATACGGGCGAGGCATAAACATGAAAACAATGCATAATCATACAAAAATTTCTCGTTTCTAAAAACTAGTATCAACAACACAAATTCTAAATTTATTCCTAGTTCGAGGCCTTTATTTGAAAACAATTCAATCATAATTCCTTAGTTCTTAGTTTAAGGTTCATGTCATTTAACTTCTCGTTTAAAACTACGATTCTCCATACTTTACATCCCGAGACTGGATGGCTCTTTTCTTTTTAATCATTATTATCCTCCATATTTTATATCCCGATGACAGGATGCCCATTTTAGCTTAATTGTTATCCTCCATACTTTACATCCTGAGGACAGTATGATCTTTTTTTATTTAATTATTACTACCCTCCATATTTTATATCTCGAGGACAAGATGCTTATTCTTTGGCTTAATCGTTATTCACTATGTTTTACATCTCGACGATGGGATGATTTCTTAGTCAATTTAACTATTTTCCTCTATACTTTATATCCCGAGGCATGATGATTCTTTTAGGCCTAGTTTCTATTATTTAGCGCCCTGATTGAGAGACGGACCACACATCACCCAAAGGACAAGGTCATTTTCATGTTATGTCGGTCAGCTTTATCTGACTATATGGCAATCCTTGGTCCGATCTTCCCATTGATTTACTTAACTGGAGGTATCCTTGTCCTTATTTCCCTAATATAGCTCATCATACCTCAAAAATCATTCTAATTCATACAATTAAACCTTCCATTAACTTCAGAACTTCTCGATAATTTAATGGCACAGTTTTAGATAAAATCTTTAAGTACAAATCTGTGACGGATCGGGTTATTTTCCTTAAATAACCCTCTGTCAATAAACACATCATTAATGCCCAAAACTAATATTGTAAAATTTCTACAGAAAATTGGACAGAATTTCGTTTGTAAATTGGACGTTTGCCAAAATACAAATACCTGTAAGTAATCCTGTATAATAATTCACAACATTTATCAACAAACCACAGGATCTTATAGCCACCACACCACCTCCGGTGGCACCGACGTCATAACTCAGGTACGACGTCGGCCTAGAAAGGATGCCAACTAAAGAAACCCAAATAATAACTACAATAAGTAACCTGCGGAAGCATGAAACCATAATACACAAGAAACCAAACTGTTCATCCACATCCACATACACATACATAACATAATATATAAATGGGATTCACCAAATATAATACAAATCCCTGTTCCATACATAATCAAACTAAGTCTTCAAGCTTCGCATAGGAAGGTCGCCTATCTCGCTCCTACAGCTTACTCCGTCTCGTCGAGCATCTCATCATTCTTATCTGAAATGAGAGACAACAAGCGTGAGCTAAAAAGCCCAGCAAGTGTAAACATACATCACTATCAGAGGACAGATAAACAATAGAAATAATGGTGGGATGGGAAAAACTATATAACTTCAATTAAAAGGGAGCATGTATAAGAGGCAGGGGACCTTTAGGATCACATGGGTTGCATATTAACATTAGATACGTTTTTATACACTTTTATTATTTTCATTAATCTTTGCGGACCAGGGCCAGTAGGTCGTACTAGCAACGATGCGAGAGAACGAGGAAAGGATCATGATACTCCACATGATCTAAGGCCGTGAGGGATTATCTTTTACGACCCATCCGGGGGGTCGTGCACATCGTGCCGTAAATCGCC
>JAODPA010013807.1:0-13378 GCA_025585075.1 Nepenthes mirabilis
TGAAACTTTGTTTTTCTACATTACTTATGTGAGATTTTCAATTAATTATCAACAATATACGTTATTTATCTGAAATCTTTAATTAATTATCAACAAAAATACTATATAGAAGCATTAGAAAAATAAAAATAAAATGTAGAATGATTTTTGTTCAGCCACTGTAAAGTTAGGTTGATGCGCCATCAGATCTAGATTGTTGTACGGATTATATAGTCAAGAAATGTCTGTCAGATTTGAAGCAGATCCGGTCTCCATACGCTCTTAGTCTGAATCATGTATAATACAATAAAATACGGTCAAAATATTGACAAAACTCACTCCCCAATATATCCTCTAACACTCAAATCAATATTTTTCTTTGAGGAAAGAAATGAGAGTATACAAGTGAAGATACTTGTTAAAATAATTTTATTTGTGGTATATGATTTTCTGAAAGTGTCTTAATAAAAGAGAGAGTGTGTGCGCTTTTAGTGTCTTAGAATTTGTCTTTAGTTTGATTGAATGTCGACCCCTTTTCCTATTGAAAATGAGAAAATTTTATAGAAGTTAGGGGGTGGTTGACTTTTCTTGTCAACCACCCGAGAAATCGTCGGGTGGATAAGATACCGCTTAGCTGGCGGTTCTTACCTGCGCTCAAGATCGTTGAGTCTAGGTAAGAGAGAGAAATAGCTTTGGCCATTGGCGTTGGTTCTATATACCTTCATGGAGCAAACCGATCGAATAAGGCCGACGAGTATGTCCATTGATTTGGGTTGTATGGGCCGACTAAGTCTCCAGATTTTATAGGCCGAATCCCTGGGCAGACTCTTCCCATTGGGCCGTCCATAATAATACCAATCACTAGTCCTCATGCTAGGAGGCTTGAAATTCAACCTTCTAGTATGATGTCCAAGGACAATCATTTGTCAAACCCCGTACTCTTAATCTGATAGACTTTATTAGCTGGCTGGATGAGGACTTTCACTCCAAAGGGCTTCATCAAATGAGGGCTATTAATCCGATGGGCTTTATCCGTGCTGTCAATAGTAGCATTAAATGCGAACTTCTTCGAGTCCCGTGCCGTTCCTGGAAACGCACCGTTATCATTACTAACTTTAGGTGATTTGACGTGCTGCAGAGCCTATGGTGTGCCGACACATATCTCCATCATGATAAGGCATGTCTTTTTTAATTTTCATCTCAATGGCATCATTTCGACTCAAATGTCCGGTCTATAAATAGGTCCAAATTCTTCGATTCCACATTTCTGAAACCCTTTGTTCCTTGCCTCAGTTTCAAAATCCATCTGCCGCCTTCTTCATCTTTGAAACCCCTCTTCAATGGCTTCTGAACTCAACGATATTCAATCGATCCTCACCTCCACCGACTCGACTACCTTCGAGCTCAGTATAAGATTCCAAGCTCGTTGGAGTATCTTTTGCCTAGAGTCGATGGTAGAGCCTGCTCTCCGCCAGAAGGTTATATCACCATCTATGAGATTCATTTGAAAGGCGGTCCCCAATTTCCTTTAGCGTCGGAGTTGTATAGAATATGGTGGATCTCCACATTCTGGTCGCCAGACTGTAATCTAACGCAATCAAGTATTTAGTTTCTTTATACATTTTTGCTCATATTCATCGCCGGTCATTGGATATCGAGGCTATGAAAGTTATTCTTCGTTTTTATCATGGAGCTAATTGAATTTCAGTCTCTCCGTAGCCTGATTTTGAGTTAAGTAGGGAAAACCCTGATTCAACGAAGAGATGGAAGGATCAGTTCTTTTATTTGGCAATTTCCTCTAGATGGGAGCTCTCCTACGAATGGGGCCGACTCTCTTGATTTTTTAATATAGAAATAATGGAGTATGAGAAGGAGTCGGCCAAGGAGTTAACAGATCTTCTCAAAGAAAAGGCCGGCTCTTTTAACGAGAATAAAAAAATCGATGGTTGTTGGCCGAATCCCTTACTCATGCCAAATGGGAGCCTGTAGTGGAGGGGGTCAAATGTTCTTCCTGCCCTGTCGATTCACGAAAGAAAGCATAAGAGGAAAAAAAAAGTCTCTTTAAATAAATGAGCCGTTGGCCCAAGTGCTCAAGCGCAAAGAGACCTTGGTCGAGTCCTTTTCTAAAGATGAAGCCACTATCGATCAGTTAATAAGAAGGAAGAGGCCGTTGGTAAGGGTGGACCCAATTTCTACATCCTCCCTAGCCCAAGCTTCTCGGGCCGTCAGACCAGATAAAAGCTGCGAGCCTCGGAAGTCTACTACCGAGGTTAGAGCGCAAAGATGTTCCGATCCCTACTCCCGTACTTGCATCATTTGGGGTTCCATCCATTCTGCCATTGCTGTTCAAGGAGCACCTGCCCGATATTCCTACTAGCTTTGCTGAGGGTGTCTCATTTTTCAGAGAGACTCAGTTTGGGGAAGCCAAGAAGGACCTCCAATTGAGTTCCCAATGGTCAGCATTCTTGAGGTGGTCACTTCAGAGTTTCATGCTGATATTGCCAAGGTACCTTCTCTTGAGACCCCAACGGCCGAGGCTAAAGTCGAAGTCAAGGCTAAGGGATGAGTCATGGTGGTAGACGTGCCTCTTTTGGAGGCCCCCACGTTTGAGGCCAAGCCGGAATCAGCAGTTAAAACAGCTAGTTCCAAGCCCCCAATGCTCGAGACCGAGGGGGATGTTTTTATCGAATGAGTCAATGAGGTGGCCGAGGTGGCCATTGCAGAGCCCTTAGAGCCCAAGGTCCATGAGGCTTTGGAGAAGTGATGCTTCTTCAAGGAGCTCTTCTATCTCCGAGATATTTGTTGAATCTTTCCTTAGTTTTTTTATTACTTTCTTCACAGCCTCTGACTTGTTCTCTTTTTGTAACTTCAAGAACTGGTCTATCATCCCATTTCCGCTACCGACCAACTGGCTCATGACTATATTAAAAAAGAGAAGTTCTTGACTTCAGAGAAGCATATTTCCCAACTCGAATGTGAGTTATCTGAGATTAAACATAAGTACACCCTCCTTTAAGACTAGAATTTTAGGTTTGAGAGTGAGCTCCGGGCATCTCTTAGTCTGAATGACATCAGATGGTTCATGGAGCACAAGTATTGGGATGGTATCGGCCTCTACTGGTACATCATCAAAATAGTGGCTCCCAGTATCCCAATTTTCATATTTCATCCTAAGAACGCCAACGCACGACATAGCTCAAATGTGTTGTACCATCCTAGAGATGATGTAGACTATTGGGAGTCTCTACCAGAGACATCGCAACCTCGTCCTCCTCCAAAATAAATATTTATATTTTTTTATTCTTGCAATTGTACTTAAAATATTTTTCATAATAAAATGAAAATTTTTCATCATTGTGTTAATGATTTTTTCTCTCTTGCTTATTTATACTAATACACACACACATATATAAGTTGGCCAGACATTATATACTTTAATGCCAGGCTCTTAAGATAACATAAACCATCATCCACACATGACTTCTGTCATTCAAACAAGCCGGAGGGTATTAGAGCTCTTGTGTGTCTAACTTAAATTTTTTGGATCATGGTCAACTGACGATACTACCTTGGGTTCTTTGCATTCGTATTCTAAGGAAGCCCCCTAAATTTTTTAATCTTCAGCCTCATTAGGGCCACTTAGTTCTGTGACCAAGTTTTAAAAATCTAACATCGTTCGGGCCACTCGGCAATGTGACCAAATTTTATTGACCACCGAGTGTGGCTCAAGGGGTAGGTGAATGAATCTCACCTGACTTGGGGGCAGCCTAAGTCATGCAATTTCATGAAATAACAAACAAACATCCATACGAACAAATAATAAATAATTATTTTATTAATAAAATGTCATAAAGTTTACAAACACTCCAAATGATACAAACTGATCTTACCTGACCATAAGTACATTCACTAATAGTATTTTTTGAGATGAGAAGCATTCCAAAGCCGAGGGACTAGTTAGCCATTCGGGGTACATAACTTGTATACCCCATTTCTGAGAATGGCCGAGACCAAGAACGGCCCATCCCAATTATGTTAGAGCTTATTTTGGTTGGTATTCTTGCTAGTGCCACGTATCGGGCTTCTTCAAATAGGTCAAAGTTTTCCTAGAGCCTTTGTGAATTGTTAAACGAGTCAAAACATTTAACCCGAAAACTAGAAAGTCCGACCTCTATTGGTATGATAGCCTCAGTCCCATAGGATAGGCTAAATGGTGTCTCTTAGGTCGGCTCTTTGGGTATCGTCATGTATAACCATAAGATAGATGACAGCTGGTCCACCCATGAGCCCCAGCACTTTCGAGCTTTGTTTTCAAACTGTACAATATTGTGCAATTGGTAACTTTCACTTGTCCGTTAATTTGAGGGTTGGCAACAAATGTCTGAACCAACCTTATTTTCAAATTAGCACAATAATTTGTGACACGCTTGTTAGTTGATTGGATCCAATTGTCGGTCATTATGACTTCGGGGATGCCAAATCTACACGCGATACTCTGTCGAACGAACTCGGTTGCATTCTACTCAATGATCCAAACCAGTGGGACAGCATCAACCGACTTTGTGAAATAGTCAATCTCGACGATTACGAACTTTCTCTACCCGGACAGTACTGGAAGGGGTACGAGGATGTCGAACTTCTATTGTGCGAATGGCCAGGGTAACTGCAGAACTCGGAGCTCTATATGCAGCTGATGGATAAGGTTCCCATACAGCTGGCAATTCTCGCATTTTCGTACAAAATTTATGGCATCATACTTCATGGTGGGTCAATGATATCCTTATCTCATGAGTTTGAAAATAAGATTCTTGCCCCCAATACGAAGTCCGTAGATACTGAGGTGCACTTCTCCGAGTGTGTAGTCAGCCTTTTTTGGCGTGAGATACCATAAGTATTGGATGGAGTACCCACATCAGTATAACTTTTTATTCATAATGAAGTACCAGCCTGCTATCTTTTTCACACGCTTGCCCCATCCGAGTTCTCTAGTAAGGTGCTGTCAGACAAGAATATCACGTAGGCAGTCATCCAATTATCGGCATCGACCATCTGTATTATTTTTTATTCCAAGTCATCTATACTAGCAACTCCGAGGACTTTATGCATTTCTCGTGCATATTACTTAGGATCCCCAGTCGCTGTGGCCCTTGCTAATTGGTCAGCTTTCCCGTTCCCTTCTTTGCAAATGTGGATCATCCCTACATGATCAAATGTCGAAGTTAGGCCTCAAACTTTTCAAAAATACTTAAAAAGTCAGAGGTTGTAAGCCTCAAAATTTCCTTGGACCTGATTAATAACCAGTTTTGAGTTACTGTAGATGATTAGGTTCTTGGCAGAGCACTCTTTGGCCAACCTAAATCCGACAAGTAAAGTCTCGTGCTCTATGACATTGTTGATCGCTGAAAATCTAAGAGTCATTGAATATTTTATTTCTGGCCCATCAGAAGTTTTCAGGACCACATCAGCACCACAGCTTGCTTGCATCGAAGAACCGTCCACGTATAAAGTCCAAGCTGGAGTATTTTGTTGATCGTTAGTCTCACTGAGGTCGAGGTTTTCAAAGTTGGAGTCGTTGTTTCAACGATAAAGTTAGCCAGGGCCTAACCTTTTAAGGCTGGCATCGGTCGAAACTCAATGTCAAACTCGTCCAACTAAATAACCTTTTTGACCAGTCATCCTAACATGTCCGGCCTCTACAAGATTTGTTTCAACGGCTGATCTGTCAAGATAATAATTTTGTGCGCCTGAAAATACGATCGGAGTTTTCAGACAGAAATAAGAGTGCCGGAGCCATCATTTCTACATGAGAATATTGGGTCTCTAGGTCAATCAAGATCTTACTAACATAACATACAGGCCGCTACCCGCCAGACTGTTGTCGAATCAAAGACTAAACTCAAGATGGTGTCTGACACGGTAAGATACTCATTGCCTTCTTAAGGGGAAGTCAAAAGTGATGGGTTCGAGAGATGCTCCTTGAACTCTCGGAACGCAGCTTTGTAATCGATCATCCATTGAAAACTGGCTACCTTTATTCCCTTCAAAGTTTTGAAGAAAGGCAAATACTTCTTGGCTGACTTGGCCAAGAAGTGGGAGAGTGCTACCAGCCTCTTAGTGAGCTTCTAGACTTCTTTCACAATTCGATGTAGGTTCATGTCGAGAATTGCCTTGATTTTCTTAAGGTTTGCTTCAATTCCTCGATCTGAGCTAATGAAACCTAAAAATTTTTCTGAGGCAACTCCGAATGTACATTTTGTCGAATTGAACTTCATTTAGTGCGTCCGAAGGACATTAATGCCTCATCCAAATCGCGAATATGGTCATCGATCACTCTACTTTTGACAAGTATTTATCCAAGTATACTTCAATATTTCATCCAATCTGGGTTTTGAACATTTTGTTGATGATCGCTAGTAGGTGGCAATGATATTGTTTAGTTCGAATAGTATAATTTTATAACAGTATGTCCCTTGGTCAGTCATGAATGACGTGTGCTTCTCATCCTCTAGACTCATTCGAATCTAATTGTAGCCTAATATGTATCCATGAAGCTCAACAGTTCATATCTGGATGTTGAGTCTACAAGTAGATCAATCCTCGGTAACGAAAAGCTATCCTTCGGACATACTTTGTTGACATGAGTAAAATTAATGTACATCCTCCACTTTCCGTTACTCTTCTTGACCATAACCATGATAGACAATCAGTCTGGATATTGAACCTCTTTGATAAATCCAACGTCGAGTAGTTTCTTAACCTCCTTACAAATGGCAATCAATTTTTCAACCGAATGATTCCTTTATTTCTACTGGACAGGTTCATAATCGGGACTTAGACTCAACTTATGGACTATTACTTCAATTGGTACTCCTAACATGTCGCTAGGTGTTCAGGCAAAAATATCAAAATTTTGTTGAAGAAAACTGATAAGTTGGCTTCAGAAGGGGGTTTGGCAAAGAATTTCCTATCTAAACGTACTTTTCTAAATCATTAGGGTCCAAAGGGATTCAATCTATAGTTTTTCAAGATTGAGCTTGCAACAAAATAGTATCGTCATGGAAGTCAAGGTGCTCTATTGGTTGACTGAGGGATGTCTGGGGGATCTTGGACAAGTAATATGTCCACCCAGTCATCTGGTCACCAAGTACTTCTCCTATGCTGTACAGAGTCAAAAACTTTATTTTCAAATATGGGATCGAAGTCACTGTCCCGAAAACTATCAAACAGGAAGGTCCGAAGATGTCATTGTAGACCGATGGAAGGTCTACTACCAAGAAAGAAAATATCTTGGTGGCCGTCCTCAAATAAGTGCCCAACGTAACTTCAAGCTGGACGATCCCCTGAACAAGTACCAATTTATCGTCCAATCCATATAGGGGTCTCTCGGTGGTTTTCATTTGATTTCTTTTTAATCCCAATTTAAAGTACGTATCGAGATAAAGTAATTTCTTAAATTTTAATTATCAATAAATACTTGTTTCAATTGATAGTTTATATTACCATCAGAGACGAACGCAGATATAACCAATGGATCAGAATGTGAAAAAGTTACATGTGTCATATATTTGTTACTAAAATTAATGACATCATCCCTAACTCCTACCCTTGACTTCTTGTGGTCGACAGCCATTTTTGAGCTCTCTAGAATGTCATCTCACGCTGGTTGTGTTGTAATCATATTCACGACCCCAACTGCCATTCAGTTTCTTGGCTACTCGGCCTCATCCCCATCTGTTCTTCCGAAAGTCTGTCTGGGTCTTCATAGAAAACAGGTAAAGTGTCCTTTTCGGATCAACTCTTCCATTTCCTTCTACAGTGTCTGGTAGTCTTCAATCTTGTAGCCCTCGCACCAATGATAGTAATAATACTTTGACTTGTTACCTCCATCTGGGTTCTTCAATGCTTTCGGCCATTTGAATAACTTTTCATCCCGAATCTACATTAAAATGTTGGTGCAAAAGTCGTTCAAAAGAGTCAAGTCTAGGGGCTTGAACTCCCTTCGTGCTGTTGGCTTGAACTTCTGCTACTTCTTTGGTCCACAGGGACTCATGCGGTTGCTGTTCTTCCTCTTTTCTTCCATCGTCTTCGAGCAAAATTGGTCCACTCGGTGTGGTTGTTTCACTTCATTGGCCTCTTTGGTCATTATATAGACTCGAGCTATGACCTTAGCCTCTCTAAAAGTTTGGGATCCATATGGGTCAGATGTTTGAAAAAGTCCCTAAGCTCCAAGGTTGATATGAAAGCACTCAACTTTACTTCATCAGTGAGCTTGGATATCTTCTTGACCTTAGTCGTGAACCTAACCAAGAACTTATTCAAACTTTCATTTGGCCCTTACTTAACTAGGGTCAGATGCCATGGTTGCTTTTTCCCCCTTCAGCTTGACACGAACTAGGACAAAAAGCCATCAACCAAATCTTAGAACATCCGGATTGGGTTCGGCTAAAATCAATAAAACCATACTCGGGCGTCCCTTTAAAAGGGAAGTACAGACATATTGCTACCTTGTCCAGGCTTTAAAAGCTCAAGAGAATGTAGAAATGGTTTAGATGGTCCATCGGATCAGCACTTCTATCATATGAATCCAAAGACGGCATCTTGAACTTGTGAAGGAGCGGATAGATTCTGATCTCCATCGTGAATGGAGATCTCTGCAAGTTAGTGGCTCATCCTCCCACGTCTTCTTCAAAAACATCTTGCCATATTTTTTCAACTTTTTTCATCCATTTGAGGAGGACGAGTCATCGTCATCCTTGTCTCATTGAGAAAAATCCTCAATTTCGAAGGGTTTTGTGTGGCCTGAGAGGTTGGGCGGCTCACAACCTTTGAAAGGCGTACACTATGAGGGGCTTCTACTTAGTACGATGGCTCTTTGCCGTCATGAGAATAATAAGGATTCTGCCACTCAGGGCCATCCTCGCAGGACCTGCAACTCAGACGACCCTCCAAGCGTGTCAAGACTTTGTTGCTCAATACAACTTGAGTCCTAAGGTCTTCATATCATCAGTCCTTATCAGTCGAGCACTTTATTTCCCTCTTCCTTCGCTTGGAAGTTGCTGTCTAGGAGGTGGAAGATGGAACCCCTTTTGGCCGCTCATCAAGCCGTGTGAAATAGTTTGGATAGCCTTGGAGATATTGCCCATTCTCATCATAAGTTCCCGCATGTAGGAGTCAAGATGATCATCCACCCGACTGCCCCTAGGAGAGTAATTGCCACATGATGTGACATCTCTAACTGTTGTACTGACTTGTACTCGTGTGTTCACCATATTTGCTTTTACAAAAATATGATAGTCGGATTTTTTAGTTGTTTTCATAGATGGCGCCAATGATGTGTCCTCAAATCCGGATTGCTGTACAGATTATGGAGCCAAGAATTATCCGTCCGATCTGAAACGGGTCCGGTCTCCATACATTCTTAATTTAAATCCTATACAGTATAACAGAATACGGTCAAGTGATTGGCAGAACACATTTTCCAATATATCTTCCGATACTCAAATCAGTATTTTCTTTTGAGGAAGAAAATTGGAGTATGCAAGTGAAGATACTTGTTAAAACAATTTTATTTGTGGCTTACACTTTTCTAAAAGCGTCTTAATGAGAGAGAGTGTGTGTGTGTGTTTTTAGTGTCTTAGAGCTTGTCTTTAATTTGGTTGAGCATCAACCTCTTTTCCTATTGAAAAGGAGGACTTTTTACAGAAATTAAAAGGCAATTGACTTTTCCTATCAACCACCTAAAAAATCGTCAGATGGTTAAAATACCACTCAACCGGTGGTTCCAGCAGGCACCCGAGACCGTTGAGTCCAGATAAGAGAGAAAAATAGCTTCTGTAAGGATCGTAATTCCATGACTCATAATTCAGTAAACTAAAATTAATTTAGATAAAATTAACATCAATGCATAATAAAAACTCAAAAACCAAAAACTTACCCCGAAATACGATAATAATTTACTTGATGAAATTGACTTCAATTTTAATTAATAAAAGATAGAATAAATGATAGAGAAATAATTTGATTAATAAATTCTCAATCGCTAGACTCGGTTTGTAATTAAGTAAGTTTTGGTTAATTAAATTAGTGTTTCGGCAGACCCGAAACCAACTCAGAAGCTACCGAAATTTCCAAACAATAATCTAACTAAAATTTATGATCAAAATTAATATTTAGAAGGATACGAAAGCAGCTAAATAAAATTTTATACACTTAAATAAATTTAGAAGAAGTATTAATTAATTGGCAAACTAATACCATAATAAATTAAATTTTAATTGGATTTGAGGGACACATGTCAGCTACTCATAATCCAATACTTAGTAAAAATTTGGAAAGAAAAGAAGGAAATGAAGGAGAAGGGGAAGCCACGACTCACCCCTCACACACACACGCGTGCACACGTTATAACAAAAAAGAAAAATAATTTTACATAAAAAAATTAACGGGATACTTTGCATTATAGGAGGCTTAACAAGTATCAAAATAACCACTAATAGGCTTCCAACAAGTGGCTTATTGAGGAGCCAACAACTCACCCCATGTAAAAGTGAGTCATCCTTAAGTAGCTAAGGAATTGCCACCTATTGGGACATATGACAACTCTAAAAAATTTTACCGATAAGTCATCAATTTAAAATGCAAATAAAGCAAGAAATTCATAAAAATAATTGAAAAAAAAAACTGAGAGAGAAAAGGGAGAAAAGAGAGGTCAAATGAGAGAGAAAAGCTGAATAGAGAGAAGGGCTCACAGTTTAGTATAAGAACTTCTAAAAATTATTCTACATTAAATCACACAAGAACTCCTCTTCCTATTTAATTTGTTATTAAATTTTTGATCTTATTTTGAAATATTATCGGTCAAATGCTTAAAATTCTCACCAAATTCAAGCTAGAATAGGAAAAGTTAAGTAACATGTCATAGTGCAATTTTGTTCCTAAACTCTACTATACCTTATTGATATCCAAATTTTTACATACTTTACTTGATTGATTCATATCATGAAATTTTTACTGAATATACTTTAAGATATTAGCTAAATTACCATGTTTTTATAAAAAATTATTCTCCATAAAATCGGTCAGTTCAACTGAAGCAAAGGAAACTGGCAGACTAAACTAATAGAAAACAGGGCAGTCACTGGTGCTAACTTTGGCTGTTGTTTTCACCAAGTTTTTTAGTCGATTCAGGCTACCCAAAAATTATGTATGATACTTCAATAAACCGACAATATGCCATAAAATTTTCATAAATTTATCTTACAAAATCTGACCGGTCCAGCACAAAAAAAAAGAAAGTGTCACTGAACCGATCAGAAGCAAAATTATGTATGAAAAATCAGTGCATAACTTTAAACCAAGTAAGGATAAAAATGAAAACTTTATATGAACTAGTCCAAAATTTTGTATTGATTCTGGAAATATATGAAAAGTAATTTTTCGTGGTGATTTATCTACTAAACCAGTCAGAAAGTCGGAGTTCACCAATGAACCGACCACAGCACCCGTTTGGCATTTTTGTCAAATCTGAGTGAACCGGCCGCATTTTTATCGATGAATCATCATATACAATATGTTAAGATAGTAAACTAATCATAAATCAAGTAGACAGGTGGATCATTGGGTGAATCTACTGCCAAAACAGAATAAAGAACCAATTTCAGCAAACTGGTTCAACTATTGGCACTTGAATGGGAAAAAGTATACCAGCTCAAGCATGTATTTTATTTAAGTGAACCGGCCAACCCATTTTTGATATATAATAGATAGATCCACATGATAAAATGAAAAGAATTTTATTAAAAAGGCCGAACCGGTCCATGAACTAACTATTTGAATAAACCAGTTGGTAAAATTAAAATGAGACTGAATCGATTAGTAAATCAGTGAAATTAGAAGGTTAATGGACAGGAAGTGTAACGACCCAAGTTCGGATCCCTGAATTCGACTTGGACCATTACAGTGAAAATCTCAAATCATCCAAAATTATCAATTATACGTCATTAATGAACTCAACATTATTAAGAATATCATCAATAAATCTCATAAATGCACCATTAATTAAATATTCATAATAGTAATAATAAATAATTTCAATAAATGATATCCCAAAATATCAAACTTCATATATGAGATATCTGATAAATATCTAAAGATTAATGAACAACAAAAAGTCTTAGATCTTTATCATGGGAGCCTCGAACTCTGATATCATCTCTATCTAGTGGCTACCCAAAAGTCATCTGATCTCTTTTATCCTTATATCAATCTGTCTAATTTGGAGCCAATAAAATACAATGGTGAGCCAAATACCCAGCAAGTAAACATAATCAACAATAGATGAGTACAAGTAATCATCTCGGACAATAAAATAATGAATAAAATTAATAATAGTAGGTAATATATCAACCACTGTCTGAGACTCAATAACATGTCGTGTCCACAATCTGAAGGCCACGTGAACAGCTAAATATCAAGGAAGCAACATGGATTCCGTCGAATCCAATAATTAACTCAATACGAGGTCATAACTATATGAATGATAGAAGTCTCCATGGACCTTATTCTACCATAGTGAACCAAAGGCAAAGTATTTACGCCCCCAACAATTGGGTAATGCAACGAAGTTATCTATGGTATCCAACTACTTCTACAGTCCTCCCAGAGGCTGTACCCGTAATATGCCGATACCACCCGTGATACCCCTCACCGAATGATATCCCAAATATCATCATCTACGATGGTCACTAGGTTATAAGTATCCCTCTCGACTAACTATATGAGATAATAAGAATTTGATCATCAGCTCAATCTGAGGTCACCCCTATACGAAATAATAAGAATCTCCTTTGATCTTATTCTACCATAGTGGACCAAATGTAGCGTATTTATGTCCCCAACGGCTGGGTAATGCAACGAGGTTGTCCATGGTATCCAACTACCCCTACAATCTTCCCAGAAACTGTACCCATAGCATACCAATACCACCCGTGATACCCCTCGCCAAATGATATCCCAGATATCATCTCCTACGATGGTCACTAGTTTATAAGTATCCCTCCTCAATAATAATGACCTCATCCTTCGGAATATGGATTCAGTATTGAAAAAGTATAAACTACACTAAGATTCCGTAACCTCCCATACGACTCAATATCTTAGTGTTTTCATACGTTCTCCTCAACTTAGTCATGGAGTACCAATAAAATTACACACGCCAATGAAGCTAATGCGAAGAATATTTTTACAAGATTTTATCAACAAGATACGGGAATAATTACGTAATTGATTAATATTATTTCAAGCATACCAACATACTTGCATAATTCCATATAAATATTTTCTACCATCAATATATCAATATGCTTATAAATATACATATAAATATTCCAATCACGATATC
>JAODPA010013818.1:0-13379 GCA_025585075.1 Nepenthes mirabilis
TATTAATTATTTCTAATTTAGAATTTTATTAAAATGACTTTGATAGATACAACAAAAAATAGGCTAACCCAATAGTTAGTTAGATAAGATGCCCAAATACTAACAGTCTAATAGAAGATATCACAAAGCTTATTAAGTAATAGCGCTCCAACGCTTGAATTAAAAAGTCTAAATATCTATATATTAAAAGACCATAATGAACGGTCGAAGTAACGCTATACCTGAAAACTAAGTAGTCATATTATTAAATAGAGACGGCCGTTACATACTACTAACAATGCCTTACACCACTGATTCAAAGTGGTATCAAATACACACATTAATCTCATGTGTTGATTAGCTAAATGATACCTCTAGCTATAAATAAAATATCTCTCCCAAAGAAGGAGAGGGAGATGAAAAAAATGGCTACTCAATCAGTCGAGTACCCAAAATGAGTATAGCTATCCAAATATACACTTATACCCATCCACTTTTATTCCCTATATTTTCTTCATCATCATTTTTCTAAATCTACTAGAAAAATTATTGATTTGAACGTTAGAAGATTTATCGAAAAGTGAGTCACGTATATCTCTTACATTCAATTTACTTTGTTGTAGTGTATAGGGTTCTGTTTCATAATTATAAAAACTAGTCCCATTTACATTTGAATATCCAAGCGAGACAGTCGAGTATCTAATATATACGACAATTTGAATTCTCAAGACGCATCATTGGCGTCATCCGTGAAAAGAAGCGATAATCAAGCCACTCAAACGTGATTACCGAGCCACTCATTGGAAGAGAGAACATGGTCAATACTAGGGCCCAATCAAGCTTGTCACCTAATGACATCATTTCTTATGGTGATGACCTGACAGAGGGTAGGCATGGAAATATTTGTTCAACCACAAATGTAAACATTAAGACGTTGACGACCTAGGTCGACTCCATATCCAAGGTACTCAACTATTTTTGGCACAGATTGGAAGGATACCTACTAGGGGCCCTATCATCCAATTCTCAAGCTTCTGCATCCAGAAGAAAGAACCGGAGGAGAAGGCAACCACCCAAGGAGGTAATTCCATAGCTTGAAGACCTCGAAACCTGAGAAACCTCAAGTGATAGGTTCCAAACTTAGCTAGAAGGTCGATTAAATTTGAAACCTGAGAGTAAATCCCAAAATGGATAGACCAGCATTGTTGGAAAACCTTTGGCTCATGACAAAGCTTCATGTAGCACTGTTTCGAGAAAAATTCCATAGCCAATAGGTCTCACCTGTTTTGCCAAACCATTTGGAGTTGAGAACATTCCTCAACTCAAAGAGGGTTGTGTCTGCATCCCAAGTAGAGGAGAGAATTAGAAAGATCAAGTAGCAGCTGTTCCGAGGAAACACGAATAGACATTCGACCAACCTAGGCAAGTCGTCATTTACATGGAAGATCAGGATGTACCGACTTCCTCTCAAGTTTAAAATGCCAACCATGGAACCCTATGATAGCAATTCTTATCCAATGGACTATTTGGACCATTTTTGTACATTATTGGGATTCTAGGGTGTAGGTAATCTGGCATTATTTCTCTACTTCCCATTAACCCTCAAAGGGGATGCCTAAATTTGGTTTTACCAGTTAGCACCAAATTCGATTCAAACATTTTAAGAGTTAGCCGATAATTCGTTGTTATAGTTTGTCTCCAGTAGGAGGGAAGAAAAGCAGTCATGACAACTTGTTTGTATTCGATAAGGGCCAAATAAAAGTCTAAAGCACTTCTTAGCCGGTTCAATGTGGAGGCCTGATAAATATCAAAACTAATTGATGAGATTAAGTTGAATTCTTTCATGACAACTATGCAGTTAGGAGAATTTTTTAAATATTTAGTTCAGTAAGAACCCATGACCTTTCTTGAGGTAGAGACCATAACCCAAGTATATATCACCGCCGAAGATACTGACGAAGTAAAGAGGCTAGAGCATGCAGAGCACCACTTAAGATCAATTGGTGAAAGAAAGAGTAACGATAATAATTTCACCGCTTGAGATCCAAGAAAGTAACCAAGAATGGAACCGAGCCTCGGGAGGGAGTATAGTCCTTTGAACTTAACTCATTTGAACGACATTCAAACAAATGTCTTGATACATATTCAAAACAAGAAATTCCTGAAGTGACTCAAATCGATCAAAAATCTAGAAGAAGGAAACCGGTAGAACTACTGTTTCTACTTTCAATCTTTGGGTCACAATACCGAGAACTACCAGACTTTGTAAAAGGAGATTAAGACTCTCACTTAGAGAGGATATATTAATAAGTTCTTAAGAGACCCACGGTAAGCTCCCGTGAATCCAATAATGACGAAGCTAGACAGCAAGAACAACATTCCAATTGGATAGTAGCCAGAGTGGTAAATATGATATCGACGAGGCCACTCAGAAATAAAGCTCCAAACCACTATGAGAAAACTTCCAACAACAAGAAATAAATGCTAGGAATAAGGAATAATATCATTAGTTTTAGTAATGATGATATGACTCATGTAATAATTCTCCATTTTGACCTTCTTGTTGTATCTACACTTATTTTAGACGATACCCTCAATTATTAACTGAAATGAGTTTTCGGTAATAATAAAAGTTTTAGGAATTTACTTTACCATGATACCTACTTTAAAAAATCAAAAAAGGGTCAAATGAGGTCGGTCGAGGGACCCTTATATGGGTTGGACAATGCACCCATACCGGTCCAAGGAATCATTCAGTTAGAAGTTACATTAGGAACGCACCGAAAGGCAACCTTTCGAATGCTAACGTTCCTACTAGTGAACTTATCTTCGATCTATGATACAATATTGGGGCTAGTTTTCTTGATGGTGTTTGGAATAGTGACACCAATCCCTTATTTAAAGATAATATTCATGATTCCGTATGGAGTCAAAGAGGTCCCAGGCAACCAGGTCACCAGTCAAACCTGCTATTTAACTTAAATCAATCAAATGGTTCTAAATCAACCGATTGAGAAATTCTATCTTTGAGATGAAACAACCCCACAGCAAGGTCAAACCGATGAGTCAACTGACCAAATCCCATTATATCCGAACAAGTCTAAGAAATGTGTGCAGATTGGGGGTTCTTTCCTGGATCTAATGTGTGGGCAATTGATAACTTTTATTAGGTAAAACTCAAACATATTTACATAGACACTGATAGATGTGCCAAGGATTCTAATTGAGATGATGGTCTATAGATTGAATCTTGATCCCCGATGTAAACCGATCAAGTAAAAACAGAGGAACCACTCCATGAAGAAACTGATTGCCATGAGAGAGAAAGTCAAAAGGTTTCTTAACACAAGCTTCATAAAAGAAGTCTGATACTCAAATTGACTATCTAATGTAATACTCATCAAGAAAAGTAATGAAAAATGGTGGATATGTGTTGATTTTACTGACATAAATAAGACATGTCTGAAAGATAGCTTTTTGTCACCAAGAATTGATTTGTTGGTAAACTCAATATCAGTATATGAGTTATTAAGTTCCATGGATGCCTATTCAGCGTACAATCAAAAACCGAATGTGCCCTGAAGATGAAGAACTCACTTCCTTTATGACCAGCCAAGGGATATACTGTTATAAAATCATACCCTTTGACCTAAAAAACATGATAACGACATATTAGGGGCTGGTAAATAAGGTATTTGATGCATAAATCGGAATAAATATGGAGGTATATATTAACAACATGCTCATCAAAAGTAAACTAGCGGACGACTATATTCGCAACCTAGGTGAAACTTTTGGAGTGCACCAAATAAAATTACATCCAACAAAGTGCGTGTTTGGAATAACTGTTGGAAAGTTCCTTGTGTTTATAGTGTCTCAACGAAATATTGAGACAAACCCTAAGAAAATAAAAGTAATTATAGATATGAATCTACCTCGAATTATGAAAGAAGTCCAAAAGTTAAATGGGAGACTTATAGTACTTTCTCATTTCCCAATAAAATCTGCGGAGAAATACCCTTCGTTCTTTAAGGCTCTAAGAAAAATTAAGGCAAACGGTTTTCGATGGACAAAAGATTATTAGTGAGCCCTTTAAGAACTAAATGAATACCTTGCCAACCCTATCCTCTTGTCCTCTCCAAAAGAAGGTGAAAAATTATACCTTTATCAGGCCATATCTGACACAGTTCTTAGTTTGATCCTAGTCAGACAAGAATCCAAGGTACAATGGCCGATCTATTATGTTAATAAAATTTTGACAGATTCTGAGACTCGTTACTCACATGCCAAAATGATCGCTTTAACACTGGTCCATTTTACTAGAAAGTTTTGGCTATACTTTCAAGCTCATAAGATCATCGTCCTAACTAATTAACCTTTAAAGGGGATCCTGTAGAAACTCAAGGTGTCCGGATGATTGATTAAATGGATTGTAAAATTGGATAAGTTTGACATAAAATTTTGACCGTAGCCAACCATAAAAGGGCAGGCCCGTGCGAATTTCATAATCAAAATGACAATATCAATTTTAAGGGATCTCGAGAAGTATAAAGACCCCGTTTAATATGAAGAGGCACCGACGTGTATCATACATGTAGACGAATCATCTTACCAATTAAGAACGGAGTTGGTGTGGTCCTAAGAATTTTGAATATGTCAGAGATAAAATATTCAATGACACTTAGATTTTCTATAATTAATAATGTCGCAGAATATAAAGCCTTATTGGCTGAGCTCAAACTAGCGAAGGAATACTCAGCTAAAAGCCTTATCATTCATAGCGTTTCGAAACTGATCATCAACCAAGTGATCGAAAATTTTTGGGCATCTAATCCATTGCTCGCAAAATATCTTGTTAGAATAAAGAAACTAATTGAGTCATTTAATAATGTGAAAATTCATCATATCCCAAGAGAAGACAACTGGAAGACAAATCAGCTGACAAAAGCGGCAATGTTAAGAAACCTTGAGCAACACGCTAGAGAGATGAGGAAAGTCCTCATGATCTCGAATGTAGAGGTCCCAAAAGAGCAAATATTTCAGATCTCAGACGGCGATACCTGAATAACTCCGTACAACAGATATCTTGAACAAGGTCTTTTTCCAAAAAAATCGAAAGAAGCAAGACACAAAAAAAGGATAGAAGGGTGGTACACCCTCATGGATGGAAAATTGTACCGAAGAGGTTAAACCATTCCTTACATGTGGTGTTTGACACTAACTAAAACTGACTACGTGCTAAGTGAAATACACCTCGAAATTTATGAGTCACACATACGGGGTAAAATTCTGACGTTCAAAGTCATGTAGTAGGGTTACTGCTAGCCCACGATGAAGAGAGATACTATGGAGTTCGTAAAAAATATTAAAATTATTAGATCCACGGTAATGTCCCTTATTGGCTGCACACCGAACCTCAAACCCTATAGTTGCCTTGGTCGTTCACTCAATGGAGGCATGACATACTAGGCTCGTTACCCATTACATCAGGATAAATAAAGTTCATTAAAGTCCCCATAAACTACTTCACGAAAAGGGTAGAGGCCTCCCCATTGACGAGAATAACCAAGCAAAATGCGACCAAATTCATCCGACAAAGTATTATTTATAGGTTTGACATTTCTGAGGTCATAGTGACTAATAATAGAATCCAATTTACTAAAAAAGGTACACCTAGTACTGCACAAGTTTGAAAATCAAGCTGATTCATACTTTTGTTACTTATTCGCAGACAAACGAGCTAGCGAAAGTGACAATTTGCACCTTATTAATGGGTTAAAAACGAAGTTAGAAGACGTAGGGGGCTCCTATGTAGATGAGCTATCGTTCGTACTGTGATCCTATTAGACGACTCCTAGAGAACAAACATGAAAGACACCGTTTAACTTATGTTATAGGATAAAGGTGATCATTTTAGTAGAAACCAGATTACCCAGTCTCCGAGTCAAAAACTTCGAGCCACGAAGTAATTTCCAACTTCTAAGAGGACATCTCAATCTGCTCAAGGAAGTCCAAGACGCAGTAAAGCTACAGATGGCGGTTTACTAGCAATGAGTCGTTTAGTACTATAACAAAAAGGTGCAAGCTCGCCAATTTGAGGTAAGAGACTAATTTTTGCGAAGCATAGAGGCTACGATAAGATTGTTGATTAGAACAAACTCTCCTCTAATTGGGAGGGACCATTCCTAGTCTCAACCATTCTCCAGGATAGTACATATAAACTACACACTCAAAATAAAAAACTAGTATAAAGGATACGGAATGCCCTTCACTTCAAAAAAATATTATTAGTAAACTTGCATGAGACAGAGGTAAGTTTTGTGCACGATATATGATGTGCTTGTATAATATATTGCTCATATTGATAATAGTAAAATTGCTACAAATTTATTATATTAATTGCTTATTTGTGTGCTTGCATGTGGTTTCATGAATATAAATGGTCATGATTGACCTTTAGTCGGATGAAACTCTAACTTGTTAAAACTACTTGCTAAAAAGTAAGGTCATAGCCTCGGTTAAAACAACTATCATATAAACACCCGGGGGCTTGCAAACCAAAGTCCAACCCCTTTTTGAGAGGTTAAATTAAACATCAAAAAACAAACTTAAGGGGCTTTCTTAGCATAAGTGTTATAACATCCTCTTATAGGAATGAGCACCATTAGTCAATACGGTCTATAGAGTAGTGTTTGATAAAGCCCGAAAATAATGGCAGTCGTGCCAAGCCAGTAAACGAAGAACATGTTGAACAAAATACTCGACATGTAAAAAGAATAGTATTAGTGACAATAATTAGTATAATTTAGTTGATTTATTAATATATAAATATCAATAACAAGAAGATCCAAGCTTTCACATAAAGATTACAAGTGCACTACCATTGCCTACAAAAGAGCATCTCAACTACCCAAAGGCTCAGGACTAGCCGAAAATCATGACGATAGATTTCCACTAGGCTCTAAGAAATCCTTAATCGGATCGAGATAGCCTAAGGGAAAGTTGGGAGTCACCAATGATACGATTCACTTACAAGTGGAGAACCACTCCTGAAACCTGTCCTCTAGAGCAAGGCCGATCTCTTCCAATCAAAGACGTACCCTTAGCTCTCCCTCAAGACGAGCACACTTGGCACATTGTTATAATGGCTGAAACACGTGTTAGCATAAAAATGCGTTGCATTTCCATTGAACCATTCATAATGGCCTAATACAGTACCACCCAAAGTAGATATGTGCAGCGCCATATCCACTCAAATGTGTTGATTATGATAACCTGATGCAACGCTTCTCAAGGTAGCAAACTGGCAATAGGCGACTCTGACATTTAGTTAATTATAATGGGACAAGTCGGCCCTAATGAGAGTCGATCCAGTCGATATATGGGTGCGCAAATAGTGTGTTCGTTTAAAGTAAATTATTACACGTCGGATAGTTAGAAGATCAAGTTGTCAGAGGTCCGAATTGTCAAATTGTTTGAAATTAAATATCAAAAAATGACATTCTAACACATGTTCGCCACTTAATGCATCGACCATTCAGAGAACGTAAATGTTTTGAAGCCATGTAAAGAAAAAAGAATATCATTCGAATAGTTCTATTTATTGATTTCTTTTACAACATATAAGCTTACAATAATAAAAGTATAGCTCCAGTAGAAAGAAAGAAAAACGTACGTTAACAACCCAGTAAAAAAAATCCTCTCTTTAGGAACTTCAACAGCATCGTAGAGGGAGGCAAAGAACAAAAATCGTCCACCCAAACCTGCAGCAGCCGTTCGAGTTACCTTAAGAGTAAATATAAAGCCAATGACCTTGTTACAACAATGAATGCTAATCTTTGAGATAAATGTAAAATAGGGAAACCAATATGGTCTCTCACAAAAAAGAGGATAGCCAAGACAATTTTCAAGTGCTTCCACGAACCCTAACTTCAAAATTTGAAGAGAAACATCCACCGGTTTTAGGAACTACAACTCGTGACAATGAAGACATTATGATGATTCAGAGCAAATAAATCACTAAGTAAGGCAAAGAGAGCTCCTCAATCTATAACTGAGAGGAGGGTTCAGTGTTCATTAACTCAGGAAGATATCAAATCACGACAATTGATGGCAATAAATAAAATTTTATCAAACAAAACTCTAAATTAACAAAATATCTGGGAAAGGGGCATGCCTTAAAAAAGTTGCTGCTGGCATCCCATCAATGCCATACTAGGGGTTGGAATTTAAACTTTCTAACATGGGAGCTAGTGATCAGTACAGTTGAAAATAAACTGGCCCAATACTCAACTGCATAAGATGCTTAAACGTTAACGGCCCAATAGAAAATGTCACAGAGCTCATCAAGTTATAGCACTCAAACGCATAAATCAAAGGGCAAAATCTGAACATCTAGACACAAAAAGATCATAATGAGTGATTGAAGTGACATTGTATCCAAAAATTTGGTGGTTTTATCATTAAATAGAGACAGTCATTACACGCTATTAACAACGCCTCTCACCATTGATCTAATGTGACATCATATATACGTATTAATCTTAGGTGACGATTAGTTTAATGGTGCCTTTAATTATAAATAAATCTCTCTCCTAAAGAAATGAGAGAAGAAAAAAAGAGCTACTCAATTAGTCGAGTATATATAAGGAGTATAACCTTCTAAATATACATTCATCATCATCTTTTTTCATTCCCTATATTTTCTTATTCAATATTTTTTCAAATATATTAGAAATATCACTGATTTAAATATCAAATGATACATTAAAAAACGAGTCTCGTATATTTTTTTACCTTCAATTTACTTTATTATAGTGTACAAAATTCTGATTCATAATTACGAAGATTAGATCCTTTTGTATTTAGATATCCAAGTGAAGCAGTTAGTTTCTTAATTCATACAACAATCCGAATTCTTAAAATATATCAGATGTAAATAGCAAAGAGTATTTAATTTATTACTTGATGGGAGAAATAAAAATATATGACTATTCATGAAATGATATATCTAATAAAATAAGTGTTTNATAAAAGAATATATTTATAAAAATACACAACTCTTTGTAAAAGGATGTCTTTTCATATTAAAGAGTCTGTAACCATAGGTCTCTTAGAAAAAGGTTCTATAAATAAAGTATGAGAGACATCATCTCTTAATCTATACACAAAGTTTTCTTTTATCAATGACCATCGTATATTATTGTTCTGCTATAATTTTTGCAAAGAATCATAATAGATTATATGAATCAAGATACATATCGAATATCTAACAAAATTTAGATAGGCAAGCCCATATTTTAAGTTTCATTCACAATGCTGAGAAATCTTCCATGCTCACAGCAACAGCCAAAGACCCCCTTCGATTGGTTTACCTGGAACAACCTTCCAGCACAGGAAAATGAAAAAAATTAAACATTAGTCATGGAAAAGTACGGAAAAAGAAAGTTAAAAGAAAAAAATAATTCTAAGACTAGCAATAGCACGATTCATGCATCAAAAATTGAATTCTAGAATACAATTTATCAACTCGACATAAATTTCGTAAAAATTCCCACTTTTTCGGAATTTAAGGCATTGAAAATAAGAAATTGAGAGCTTTCCAACGACATTTCAGTGATTGAATTAATTATGTGGCCAACGATTAGATTAGAGCCAACTCTTTTTCCAATTGAGTGGACCCCAAAAGAATCAAATGAGACTTAACTAATTCTTGAACTTGAGATGGAGTTTCGTGATCATTTTAGACGTTGATGGGATCATTGCACTTAGCTCTTGCATCACCTTTTGTCAGAAATTTGCACATGATGTGGCGGCATTTCTTTTTGCACCTGTGTTGAATTTAAAATGCAATATGAGAATCAAGGGTCCTTGAAATCAAGTTTGCATAGCCATGGTGTACTAAAAACATGACGCCAAAATTTCCCCTCCGAATCCTTATCCTTTAAACAGTTTGCTGTGATTAACTGAAACAACTAATTTTATATAAGAGCAAATTCGTCATAATCTTTTTACCGGCCGAGGAGAAAGATGAACAGAGAATGTTTGGGGGACACATAAGCAATTGAATTTGAACTGGTCTTTACATGCTTCAAGAGAAACTGTGTCTGCCACAATGGCCCTCTGAAAAACCATCAACCAGAAAAGGACTTAATCCTAGTCTAATTGATTCTATGATTTTATAAACATATTTGCTAACCTGTATCAATAATTTCAAATCATTTTTCTCGAGAGGTACAATAACTTGCAAGAACTTGCCTTTGAAAGGGGAACAACAGCTGCCGCCAATATCCATAGGTTGAGGTGGAATCTGCCCAATGAGGGCTTATGTCTAATTAGCAAGTTTGTGAGGCAATTCGCTACCTTATGCCCATTATAGTTACAACCACTGTCGTTCCCCGAGACTTCAGCTGCTGACTCCCCTGTCATTGGGTCATTAACTTCCTTAACTTTAAATCATTGCAGCCAGGAGTTGAATTTCCCATAAAGATCTCCCGTCAGCCTCCCCACCACAGACAACTAATAATATTGAGAAGTGCTGAATTTAATTTTACAGTCCATTGTTAAAGAGTTATCTGAGACATTCACAAATCAGACTCAAGTTGTCAAAGCTGACTAGCGTCAAGGCTTTGCTGAATGAAGGCTGCTCACAAGTGAAGCATAAACCATGTTATCGGGTGTAATACCAGCCTCTTTCATCCGATCGTACAACTGGAAGGCCTCATCTGATCGACCTTCCTTAGACAAACCAGAAATTATTGCTGTATAAGTTACTACATTTGGGGCCAAACCCTTCTGAGTCATTTCATCAAACAGTTTCAGTGCCTCATCTAACTTCCCAAATATACACTCCCCATGTATGAGTGACGTGTATGTGAAGACATCCGGCATCAAGCCCTTTTCGTTCATTTCATCCCTTAGCTTATAAGCTTCCCTCATATCACCTTTCTTGCTGTAACCATCTATTAATGCATTGTAAGTGACGGCATTTGGCCACTCTCCTTTGTTTTCCATCTGTTTTAAAACCATCCGTGCCTCACCAAATTTTCCTTCCTTACGATATATGTTAACCAAAGTCGTGTAGTTCACAGAATTCAGAGGCAATCCCCTTTCCACCATCGTATATAATATCCTCTTTGCTTCCTCATGCTGGTTCATCCGGCACAATCCATCGGCAATTGTGTTGTAAGCAATCGCATCCAGCACCAATCCTTTCTTCTCCATGATATCCTGTAGCTGCAGTGCTTTATCCATCATCCCCCTTTTGCAATAACCATCCATTAGGGTATTAAATATGACTTGGTTCATGTCGATTCCTTTTCTTTGCATCTCATTTACCAATATTTCAGCAGCCTCCATCTTCCCAGCCTTGCACACACCATTTATGAGAGCCCCATAAGTTTGAACATTTGGAGAAAGGCCTTTGTCAGTCATTTCATCAAACAAGGCAAATGCTCTCCTTGTGTTCTCTTTTCTACAATGCCAGTTGATCATAGCGGTGTACAGATACACGTCTCCCTCTATACCTCTCTCACGCATTTCTTCGAACAGCTTCTCTGCGTCTTCAAACATCCCGCCGTATGCACACCCAGAAATCAAGAGAGTGTATGTGGCGACATTGCGTGCTACATCATCCTTCTCCATCAACCCCAACACTTCATCAACTTTCTCGAAATCATTCTTCTTCACATAGATCTCTATCAATGAGTTATACGTAAACACATTGGGTTTAATCCCCCTACCACTCATTTCACTAATCAATCCTTTAGCCTTGTCAACTTCCCCTCGTTTACCCAAACAATCAACCACCAGTGACATTGAATACACAGTTATTTCAACACCAGAACGAACCATCTTACTGAAAAACTCGACTAAGGATTCAAACTTCTTACTCTTCTTCATGGCAACCAAACAAACCATACAAGACCTCTCCTCAATTTCAATCCCCTTACCACCCACAAAATCAAACAACTCCATAGCCTCGTCGAACAACTTAGTTTCACAATAGACCCTGAACAACATGTCCAAAAACTTTGCTACAATTTTGGGCTCATCACAGCATTCTTCAACAACAAAAACTACATCTGAAATCGGGCATCTGAGATTTTCATCAGAAGAAACAAAATTTAACACATTCTTTGCTACTGCAAACTTTTTGTCTTTAAACAACCTGATAATCAAGGTAACGTGTGCTCGAAGATCGGGATTTCGAGAAGACAGAGACGGGTTTTTCTGCAAGAAGTTGAAGAATCGCAAGCAAAAATGAAGCGGGATAAGAGGATTTGAGAGAACAAGATAGTTAATGTCGGAATTCAGTTTGTTAAGGAGAGGACTTCTATGGAGGGTTTTAACCCCCGAGTTGATTAGAATTGCGGAGATTTGTTCCGCTATTTCTCGATTGGAGTTGAAACGTGGAGGGGGATTTTTGCGGAAGGATCTGAGTAGTTTTTGAATTGACATTACTACTAATTATCACAGGAGAATTCCAAAGAGTTTCGGATTTGATCTTCAGCTCGTCCGCCGGGGGATTTCCTTTTCATTCAGTAGTTTTTTTCGCTTTCAATTAAGGTAAAAGAGTTTTAATCTACCCCATTAGAATTTGCCCCAGAAAGTACTGAACTTTAAAAAGGAACTTTAGTTTGGTATTTCATGGAGAGAATTTGTGTTTTTAATTCTGAAGTCCAGACTTAAATTGTTTTGTGGCTAAAATTTGGCTCAAAACAAATCCGGCTAAGATAAATTATTTTCTTTCCCTTTTTCAATGTGATAATAGAACAAACACGGTGAAAGTTATTGAAAATAGATTTTAAATTTCGAATGATAATCATCTAAGTCTAAAGGTTTTGAAGTAGGAGATAATTTATGAAAGATAATGCAAAACTTACCCAATCTGGGTTTGTTGTAAAGATATTCCCCTTAAATACTTACGCTAGATAATTTTAACTATGTAATAAACTCTATTAAAAAACCTTTTGCATGCAAATTGACAAATTAGGAAATTTAATATAATTTGTTACTCTAAAATTTATATGATAATTAATATGAATGTTTGGCTACAAAATTCTGTCTATCTAGTGGTTACTCCAAACATGTTGCAAGGGAGGAGCTTGTAACTGAAATTGATATGGAGTATTAACAGAAACATTTTGCATGTCGTCGATGTGAGGCGTTCACTCGTGAGGTTGGGTCATAGCAATAAAAGCTAATACTTGTCTCCCTACAAACCCGTTGGAAGGATCCTCAAAGATTTGAATATTTTGAATAAACGAGATAAGTATGATGCGTGTACGATCAGTGACGGTACCGACAATTGAAGGATGACGGCGAAAACAAAAAAAGTAGACAAAGGAAGCAGAGATCAGCAGAGGAGAAATAGAGGAAAAGAAAAGAAACATTAGAGA
>JAODPA010013829.1:0-13378 GCA_025585075.1 Nepenthes mirabilis
TGCCCCCTAAATCCCATTAAGTCACTAGCCTCAAGTCAGAAGTTGTATCCTGCCAAAATAATTTGAATCGAACGTCTTTTAAAAGGGATAATAATATACATAAAATGTGCCAACCCGAGCCCTAACCATCAATCGCAATTTGAACTGCTCACAAAAAAAAATCTCAAATCTTAAAATTATTAAATGTTTATGATAGTTTTAATATTTTCAATAATACATTCATCATTTTAATTATACATCGAGCAAATATTACTAAAATAAAACTACTCAATTTACCAGTTATAACCCAAAAATAAACCATTAAACCTCTATCGAAATACATCTGATATGTCTCCCACTGATATGATAGTAACTAACCTCCAAAATCCTCTTCAATTGAAAGTCCCATAGTAAAAGTAAGATCATCTACTAGTTCTATGTAATCAACTCAATTTGAAGCTAGTAAAACACAATTGTGAGTCAAATACTCATTAAATGATAATAAATAAAAAATAAGTAATAATAATAAATGTCTTGGATATGCAATAAGTGATATGTTCTAAAAGCCACAGCAGTAATATGACATCTAATCAATAAATTTATCTGAGAATCTATATTTCATCACATCTATAACTCAAAAGTAAAAGTAAGATGGGTCACCCTGAACCTTTATACTACAAAGATAATAAGATTTACCAATAATAAGAAAAAACTCTACAAAATCTTACATCACAAAAAATAAGGGGATGAAAGACATCTCTATATGTCAAACCTAGTGTCTCCAGCCATGATATCCTTAATATCATAATCTATGATGGTCACACAGCTATAAGTATCCCGCCACACTTAGCAATATATCTTATCACCACCACGATATGGAAATCGATACTAGATGATTATAGATTGTACTAGGGTGTTACAGGTTTCATATTCATTAATACCATGGTATTTTCACATAATCTCCTTAACCTTAACCATAGGAAACTAATGATATATATATACTCATGCATTCAAATATAAAAGCAAAAGAATTTAACAAATTCAAAGATAAGAAGTGTCATTCGGTGTTAATAAAAACCATACATACTCAATCAAAACTGTAAGGTACGAGTTCCTAAGGCATAGTAAATTCAAGTAATTAAGTTAATATAATTAAATTTAGGATGAATGGATTTGAGAAAATAGAGATTGGATCGCAATTGAAGGGAAAGTAGGGCTGTGTTCGGTGGAGGCTCTAGCAAAGCTGGGGGCACCAATTTCAGTGGGGGTTGTGCCCAAAGCTTGTTCGAGTGTGATTTCCATGGATAGTGCACCTGAGGCTCATCTGATTGGCGCTCGAGCACCAGTCAGATATTTTACCCCATTGACTTACTATTTCATGATTTTAAATAGGGGAAAGGGAAACAGAGCACGACGAGCAGAAGTAGGAGAGGAGAAAGGAGAGGAAAAAAGAGAAAGAGAAAGGATTCCAAGTGATTTTTAACCTGATTAGAGTAAAAAAAATAATAAATCAGGTTGAGATAAATGTACGATAATCTCTGTCTTTCCTTATTGTTGCTTTTTGTTATCCTCTTTTGGGTATTATTACTCTAATACACTTGCCTCTAAGATTTATTATGTAATACTATATTTTTTCTAATTCTCTCATGATTTTATAAATAAATTGTATGTTTAAGTATAGATATTATGATTTATGGGTTCAATTTTGCTGTTTAACTTGTGTTTCATGTCCAAATTTTGTTATGAACATTTCTATCAAGCCTAAGCTCGAAAATGAAGGTATGAGTTTTGTAAATTTTGAGTTATGGGATGGAAATATTATACTATGAATTATTTAAGCTTACCGGACGATTTTATCTAAAATTTTATTAAAGGATATGCTATTTAAAATTATTGAGAACTCTAAGGCTATCTGAAGATTTAGTTATATAAAGTTGAAGTGTCTTCTAAAGATGTAGAATTAAGGCTAAGAAATAAAAATCTGAATTTCCTAAATTAAGTTAAAATCAATAACAAACTGGACCAAGGATTGTTATTTAGCAGATAATATTCTTTGGCACGCCTTAAGATGTTACAGTGGTAATCGAGGATAACTCCATCCATAGAGTGGTATGTGGACCTCCTTCCTCGGGGCATTACTATGGAGGACAGGAACTAAGAATTCATGGCCATCCTATCCTCAGGATGTAAATAAGGAGGAGCTCATGACAATTCTGTCTTCGAAATGTAAATAAGGAAGAACCAAGGCCTTTGATTGTGTGGAGTGAATACAATCTATTCTCGATTATTTACTCCCATAGCTGATAGGGCTTACTAGCCCTAGTCCCTCAAGATACTAAAAATTATTCTAAATGACAAGTAAGTTTTGAGCTATTCTATTATTTTTAGTATGTTTTTGAGTAAGATAAGTGAAAGAAATAACTGAAGAAAAAAATAAAATAAGCAAGGACAAGATTTTTGTCCACAAGTTTATATTCATACATCGTTTCATGCTTCTACATTATCCATATACATATTTGGCTCCTAATTCCTTCGATGTATCTCTTTATATATATATATGTGTGTGTGTGTGTGTGTGTGTGTTTTATATAAAGATTTGCATGTCCTTGCTATTATAATACTTTGTTGAGCAATTAGCTCACTCATTACTAGTTTTGTCTACCCTTCCGGATGAAACCAATGAACTAATACCTGATGAGAAAGTATAAATATAGGGAATAGGTAAAGGAAGATTGCTGGACCTTGGAGACTTGGAATTTTAGATGTGTTTGATATAATATGAATGTAAATAACTAATACAAGATAAATGTTGTGTATTAATATGGCATGTTATATATCATTATAGCATTGTATGCTTTCGTAAGTTGTTTATGGATATAGTTATGCTTTCGTAGGTCTAATTTTGGATTTGTGCAGGTTCCTAGATGGCATTTCTTATTAGATCCAATATGGTAGTTTAAAATTATTATGTTGGAGTCATGGATATAATGGTATTTTGATTTTGATCATGTCTATGTGTTGTGATTAAATTTTTAAAGTCTACCTATTTATATGTCATGTATAGGATTTATTATTCAGGTTATATTTATGGTTATTGCCCAAATTTAGGAAAGACTCTATCCAATTTTTTACAGAAATTAATATATTTATAACTAATAGTATATTATTATGATTTGGTTAAGTATGATAATTGATGGAGGTCATTAGAGGATTATAACCCATTCCGTCACCGGTGGTATCAGAGAAAAAAGATGTCTTAGGGTTGATCGATCTTAAAGCAGAAGTTTAGGTTTAGTCCGGATAAAAGTGGGATAAGGGACGTTAGGATTAGATGAAATGTTTAGGTGATTAACCCCTAGGTTTAATCTAAAATGTGTTGAATAATTGTTAATCCCTCCATCTAATCTGAATATGCCGGATTAATTGATATTGTGATATTTTTGATTATAGGATAATAGTATGGCAAGCAGAAGAAGAAATACCCGAGCTGGTACTAGTACCCATCAAGATCGAGAGATTGAGTGTTTTAATTTTCTAGGAAGGATAGCTCACATAAAAGAATTGATGGAGCAATGTTATATGGCTCCGGTTCCTACTCCAAACCTTGCCCCAGTGAATCAGGGTCCAACGGCGTATGAGACATTTTCAGCTAAGCAGGCACTTGAATTTCTAGGAGAACCAGATTTAGTAAAGACAGATATTTGGATTCGGATACTAAAGAAAGTGTTTACTGTTATCCAATGTTCCGAACGGGATAAGGTCATATTTGCGGCATATAAATTAAAGGGAGAAGCTGATAGTTGGTGGGAAATGAAGAAAAGGACGTTGGGTGTTCCTGAAGAAGAAATTACCTAGGAAATGTTTAATGAGGCTTTCATGGAGAAATATTTTCCTTCTTACCTCCAACATCAGAAAGAAGAGGAGTTTATGTGGCTTAGGCAAGGGAGTCACACTTAGTAGAATATGATACGAAATTTACTGAGTTGTCTCGGTATGCACCTTATATTGTAGAAGATGAGTTAAGAAAGGCTAAGAAGTTCCAATAAGGGTTGAGGGATGAGATTAGGAAGCAGCTGGTGACGCAGAAGCTTCAGACTTATATTGAGATACTAGACTGGGTTCTGATATTTGAGAATGAGCTTGATATTCAAAGGATTTTCACTAAAGGGCAGCTAGCCGGATGAGTTCTAGTGTGGGATCCGGTTCAGGATCCCCAGGACCTTCTAAAAAGGAAAAAGTAGCACCGAAATTCATTCAGCGTCTAGTTTTCAGGCATTAGCAGTAAACTATATCTACTGTGGAAGGAAGCATTTGGGGAAAACATTGCTTTAAATTGATAGGGGATTGTTTTAATTGTGATTAGTAGGGCCATCGAATTGGGATTGCCCCCTATCTAAGAAGCTGGAGGAAAAGAAGCCTACTGACCTAGCTAAAGCATTTGCGGTGGCAGTTTAGGACGCCGAAACATCTCCAAATGTGGTTAAAGGTACTCTTATTATTTGTGGAGTTTTATCATATATTTTATTTGATTTAGGATCTATGCATTATTTTATTTTCCCACAATTTGCATGTCATATCATATCAACTCTTAAAATTCTAGATTATTCCCTGACTATATCGACACCTACAGGATTGTTAGTAATTACTGATATTGTGTATCCGAAGTATATGGTTGAGGTGAATGGGTTGCAATTGATGGTAGATTTGATATTGCTGGATATGTATAATTTTGATGTTATTTTGGAGATGGACTGGCAGGCTAATTATCATGCCAGTATAGATTATTTCTTAAAATGGGTGTGTTTCACTATTCTTAGAGTTGAGTCATTTTTCTTCCAAGGAATTAGGAGGAAGGATATGGCAATGTTAATTTTGGATTTGCCTGCCAAGCATTTGATCCGGAGTGGATGCCAGGTTTATTGAAATATGCCAGCACCATTGGAAGTCATAGTGTACCGGTGAAATATATTTTAGTTGTATGTGAATTTGAAGATGTATTTCTAGAGGAATTACTTGGGTTACCTTCTCATCGGGAGATTAAATTTGAAATCAAGGTTATTCCTGGTGCTTGCCCAATTTCGAAGGCACCGTATCATATGGCGCCTACTGAGTTAAATGAGCTAAAGTTACAGTTGCCGGAATTATTAGATAAGGGTTTTATTAGGCCGAGTGTATCTCCATGGAGTGCATCGGTACTATTTGTTCAGAAGAAGGACGGGTCCATGCGGCTGTATGTGGATTATCGTGAATTGAATAAGATCATGATAAAAAATAAATATCCATTGTCGTGCATTAATATTTATTTGGCCAACTATAAGGATCCCGAGTGTTCTCTGAGATTAACCTGTGATCGGGATACCATCAGTTGAGAATTAAGCAGGAGGATATAGCCAAGACAGCTTTTTGAACGAGATATGGGCACTATGAATTTCTTGTTATGCCGTTTGGTCTTACTAATACTCCTGTCGCTTTTATAGATTTGATAAATCGGGTGTTCCAATCATATTTGGATAAATTTCTGGTGATATTTATTGATGATATTTTAATATACTCTAAAAGTCATAAAGAACATTAGACTCATCTGAGGATTGTACTCCAGGTGCCTCATGAGAACAAATTGTATGTTAAATTGAAGAAATGTGAGTTTTGACTCAAGAAAGTAATATTTTTGGGGCATGTTATTTCAAATGGTGGCATCTCTATAGACCCAAAAAAGGTTGAGGCTATTATTAACTAGAATAGGCCTGCATCAGTAATAGAAGTCAGGAGTTTTCTTGGCATGGCAAGGTATTATAGAAGATCTGTAGAGAATCTCTCTTGGATTGCTATGCCCTTGACTCAATTGATAAAGAAGGAGTCTAAATTTGATTGGGTTGAGGAATGTGATCGGAGTTTTCAGGAATTGAAGGATTGCCTAACAACTGCTCCAGTGTTGACTATCCTGAGGGATCTGGTAGTTTTGAGGTTTATTGTTATGCCTCCAAAATTGGTTTAGATTGTGTGTTGATACAGAATAGGAAAGTAGTTGCTTATGGGTCCAAACAGTTAAATGTGTATGAAAAGAATTATCCAACCCACGATCTGGAGTTAGCTGCAATTATATTTACCCTAAGGATTTGGAGACATTATCTCTATGGTGAGAAATTTTTTGTTTATTCTGACTATAAAAGTTTAAAATATTTATTTTTATAGAAAGAATTAAATATGAAGCAAATGAGGTGGATTGATTTTCTGAAGGACTATGAATGTAAGATTCAATACTAACCCGAAAAAGCTAATATGGTTGTTGATACTTTAAGCCGCTGATTAAGCTTTGTGGCAAGGTTGCAGATAAAATAGATAAAAATGTTGGATTGTCTGAAGTAGTGTGTATTCAACGATATGTTCGAGGTGACCGAATGATCCTATCGTATCTTTAGATTCAGTTGGAGATATTAAAAGAAATTAAGAAGAAGCAGGTAAATAATCCTTTTCTTATGAATATTATTGAGGATTTGAGTAGAGACTCTAGGATTGATTTTAACATTCATGCTGATGGAGTTTTGAGATCTAGGGACCGTTTGTGTGTGTCGAACAATAAGGAGTTTAAGGAGAGAATTATGAAGGAAGCTCACTGATCCTGATATATGATTCATCCGAGAACTAATAAGATGTATCAGGATTTTAAAAAAGATATTTTAGGGGAGAAACATGAAAAGAGAGATTGTGACTTTTGTCGAAAAATGTCTTGTTTGCCAACAGTTGAAGGCTGAAAGGAGGAAGCTGTCTTGGCTGTTATGGCCGAAGCCCATTCCAAATTGGAAGTGAGAAGATGTTGAGATGGATTTAGTATCGGGTTCGCCAAGAACCCCAAAGAACCACGATGCCATTTCGGTTATTACTGATTGGCTGACTAAATCAGCTAATTTTTTGGCAATCCAGATGACGTATTCTCGTGATTAACTGGCATAATTTTACATAAATGAGATTGTCATACTCCATGGTGTACCTACAACGATTGTGTCTGACCGAGATTTGAGATTTATTTCCAAATTTTGAAAAGTTTGCATAGAAAATTGGAGACAAAATTAAAGTTTAGTACGGCGTATCACCCACAAACAGACGATCAATTGGAGCGTATTATTCAGATTTTGAAGAATATGTTGAGGACATCAGTCTTAGATATGAAAGAAAATTGGGATAATCATTTTTTCTTGTGAAATTTGCTTATAATAATAGTTACCAGGCAAGTATTGGCATGGCACCATTTGAAACCCTATATAGGAGAAAATGTAGATTGCCGATTTATTGGGAGGAAATGAAAGATATGAGACTTCTAGGTCCCGAAATTATCAAAGAGACAACGGAGAAGATTAGATTGATTCACAAGAATTTGAAAGTAGCTTAGAGTAGGCAAAAAAGCTACACAGACCAAAGAAGATCGGCGTTAAAATTTGAGATGGGTGATTATGTATTTTTGAAAGTATCACCATCAAAAGGAACATTTAGATTTTGGATGAAAGGAAAATTAAAACTGCGATTTATTGATCCTTTTGAGATTTTGAAGAAAATCAAAAAAGTAGAGTACAAATTGGCATTGCCACCTAATTTAACGGATGTTCACATTGTATTTTACGTGTCAATACTTCGTAAATATGTCCACGATCTCACGCATGTCATTGAGTTCGAGCCTTTGTCAATTAATGAGGATTTATCTTATGTTGAGGAACCGGTATGGATTTTGGATCGAAAGGATCAGATATTACACACAAAGACCATTCCGCAAGTAAAAGTTTTATGAAAGAATCATTTACCTGAAGAAGTAACATGTGAGCATGAAGAGGAGATCCGGAACAAATATCCCCATCTATTTTCATGAGGTATGTAGTTTCGTTAAAGTTTAAGAACGAAATTTGATAAGTGAGGGAGGATTGTAAGGTACGGTTTTCTAAGATATAGTAAATTATAGTAATTAAGTTAATATAATCAAATTTAGGATGAATGGATTTGAGAAAATGGAGATTGGATTGCAGTTGAAGTAAAATTTGGGCCATGCTCGATGGAGGATAGAGTGAAGCTGGAGGCACCAACTGCAGTGGAGATCGCGCCCAAAGTGCTCTCGAAGTACGCTGACCTCAATTTCTAGGGACGGTGCACCTGAGGCTCGCCCGACTCGCGCTCGAGTGCCAGTCAGATATTTTTCCCCACCGACTTACTGTTTTGTAATTTTAAATACGGGAAGGGAAAACAGGGCACGACAAGTAGAAGCAGAAGAGGAGAAAGGAGAGGGAAAAAGAGGAAGAGAAAGGATTCCAAGTAATTTTTGACCCGATCAGAGTAAGAAAAATAGTAAATCGGGTTGAGACAAGTGTACCCTAAGCTCTGTCTTTCGTTGTTATTGCTTTTTGTTATCCTCTTTCGGGTATTATTACTCTAATACCATTACCTCTAAGATTTGCTATATAATACTGCATGTTTTTTAATTTTTTTATGATTTATGAATAAATTACATGTTTAAGTATGGATACTATGATTTATGGGTTTAATTTTGCTGTTTAACTTGTGTTTCATGTCCGAATTTTGTTCCAAACATTTCTCTCAAACCTAAACTCAAAAATAAAGGTATAAGTTTTGTAAATTTTGAGTTGTGGGATGAAAATATTATACTATGAATTATTTAAGTTTACCGGATAATTTTATCCGAAATTTTGTTAAAAGATATACTGTTTAAAATTATTGAGAACTCTAGGGCTATTTGAAGATTTAGTTATGTGAAGTAGAAGGGGCCTCTAAAGAAGGAGAACTAAGGCTAAGAAATAAGAATTAGAGTTTCCTAAGTTAAGTTAAAATATGTAAAAAACTAGACCAAGGATTATTATTCAGCCAGTAAATTCTCTGGCATACCTTAGGATGTTACAGTGGTAACCAAAGATAACTCCATTCATAGAATGATATGTGGACCACCTTCCTCGGGGCGTTACTATGGAGGACAAGAACTAAGAATTTATGACCATCCTATCCTCAGGATATAAATAATGAGGAAAGCATGACTATCCTGTCTTCGGAATAGAAATAAAAAAAATCAAGGCCTTTGATTGTGTAGAGTGAATATAATTTGTCCTCAATTATTTGTTCTTTTAATTAGTATGGCCTATTAGCCATGGTCCCTTAAGATGATAAAAATTATCCTAAAGGACGAGTAAGTTGTGAGCTGTTCTACAATTTTCAGCATGTTTTTGACTAAGATAAGTGGAAGAAATAACTGAAAGAGAAAATAAGATAAGCAAAGATAAGATTTTTGTCCACAAATTCATGTTCATGCATCGCTTCATGCTTCTGCATTATCCATATACATATTTGACTCCTATTTTCTTCGATGTATCTCTTTATATAATGTGTGTATTTTATATAAAAATTTGCATGTCTTTATTATTACAGTACTTTGTTGAGCAATTACCTCACTCCTTACTATTTTTGTCTACCCTTCCAGATAAAACCAATGAGCTGATACCTGATGAGAAAATATAAATGTAGAAAATAGTTAAAGGAAGATTGTTGGACATTGGAGACTTAAAATTTTAGATGTGTTTGATGTAGTGTGAATATAAATAACTAATACTAGATAAATGTTGTGTATGAATATGGCATGTTGTATACCATTATAGCATAGTATGCTTTCGCAAGTTAATTATGGATATAGTTATGTTTCCACAGGTCTGATTTTGGATTTGTACAGGTTACTAGATGGCGTCTCTTATTAGATGCAATATGGTAGTTTAAGATTATTGTGTTAGAGCCATGGATATAATGGTATTTTGATTTTAATCCTGTGTATGTATTGTGATTGAATTTTTAAAGTCTACTTATTTATATATCTTGTACAGGGTTTATTATTCAGGTTATATGTATGGTTATCGTCCAAATTTAGGGGAGACTCTGTTGAATTTTTTGTAGAAATTAATATATTTATAAATAATAGCATATTATTCTTATTTGGTTAAGTATGATAATTGATGGAGGTTATTAGAGGATTATGATCCATTTTGTCACAGATGGTATTAGAAAAAAAAGATGCGTTAAGGTTGATCGATCTTAAAGTGAAAGCTTAGGTTTAGTCCGAATAGAAGTGAGATAATGGTAGTTAGGATTAGATGGAATGTTTAGGTGATTATCCCCAAGGTTTAATTTGAAATGTATTGAATAATCGTTAACCCGTCCCTCTAATCTGAATATACCAGATTAATTGATGTTGTTATATTTTTGGTTATAGGATAATAACTTGGTAAGTAGAAGAAGAAATACCTGAGTTGGTACTAGTGCCTCTCAGATCAAGAGGCTAGGTATTTGAACATGCTAGGAAGAATGACTCACATAATAGAATCGATGGACCAACGTCACATGGCTCTGGTTCCTACTCCATGCCCAGCCTCAGTGAATCCGGGTCCAACGGCATATGAGAAATTTACGGCTGAGTGGGTGCCTGAATTTCTAGGAGAACCAGATCCGGTAAAGGCAGATATTTGGATTCGGAGACTAAAGAATGTGTTTACTGTTATCCAATGTTTCGAACGGGTTAAGGTCACTTTTGTAGCATATAAATTAGAAGAAGAAGCTGATAGTTGGTGGGCAATGAAGAAAATGGGCGTTGGATGTGGTTGAAGAAGAAATTACCTAGGAAATATTTGAAGAGGCCTTTATGGAGAAATATTTTTCTTCTAGCCTCCAGGATCAGAAGGAAGAGGAGTTTATGCAACTTAGGTAAGGGAGCCATACTGTAGCAGAATATAATGCAAAATTTAGTGAGTTATCCTAGTACGCACTGTATATTGTGGAAGATTAGTTAACAAAAGCCAAGAAGTTCCAACATGGGTTAAGGAATGAGATTAGGAAGCAGCTGGTGATGCAAAAGCTTCAGACTTATACTAAGATATTAGATAGGGTTCTGATATTCGAGAAGGAGATTGAGACTCAAAGTTTTTTTTGCTAAGAGGGCAGCTATCCGGATTAGTTCTGGTGCACAATCCGGTTCAGAACCCCCAGGACCTTCTAAAAAGGTGAAGGTGTCAAACAAAGGGAAAAATAGTAACGAAATTTAGTCAGTGTTTAATTTTCATGCGTCAGTAGCAAATTGTATCCACTATGAAAGGAATTATTTGGAAAAACCTTACTTTAAATTGACAGGAGCTTGCTTCAATTGTGGTCAGTAGGGCCATCGAATCAAGTATTACCCCCTATCTAAGAAGCTAGAAGCAAAGAAGCCTACTGTTCCAACTAAAGCATTTGCAGTGACAGTTCAAAACGTCAAAACATCCCCAAATGTGGTTGAAGGTATTTTTTTTATTTGTGGAGTTTCAGCTTATATTTTATTTGATTCAGAATCTATGTATTCTTTTGTTTCCCAACAACTTGCATATTATATCACATCAAATCTAAAAATTCTAAATTATTCTCAGGCTGTATCGACACCTATAGAATCATTGATAATTACTGATATTATGTATCGGGAGTATATGATTGAGGTGAATGGATTGCAATTGATGGTAGATTTGATATTACTAGATATATGTAATTTTGATATTTTTTTTTGGATGGACTGGCTAGCTAATTATTATACTAGTATAGATTATTTCTTAAAACGGGTGTGTTTTACTTTTTCTGGAGTTGAGTCCTCTTTCTTCCAAGGCATTAGGAGGAAGGATATGCCCATGTTGATTTTGACATTGCATGCCAAGCATTTGATCCGGAGTGGATGTAGGCTTATTTGGTGCATGCCAGCACCATTAGAAGCCATAGTGTGTTGGCGAAAGATATTTTAGTTGTATATGAATTTGAAGATGTATTTATAGAGGAGTTGCCTGGGTTACCTCGTCATCGGGAGATTAAATTTGAAATCAAGGTTATTCCTGGTGCTAGCCTGATTTTAAAGGCACCATATTGTGTGGTGCCTGTTGAGTTGAAGAAGCTAAAGTTACAGTTGTAGGAATTGTTAGATATTTTAGTTGTATGTGAATTTCAAGATCCGGAGTGGATGCCAGGCTTATTTAGCTTATGCCAGCACCATTGGAAGTCAAAGTGTGCCGACAAAAGATATTTTAGTAGTATGTGAATTTGAAGATGTATTTCTAGAGGAGTTGCCTGGGTTACCTCATCATCGGGAGATTGAATTTGAAATCAAGGTTATTCCTAGTACTAGCCCTATTTCGAAGGTAGCATATCGTATGGCGCCTGCTAAGTTGAAGGGGCTAAAGTTACGGTTGTAGGAATTGTTAGATAAGAATTTTATTAGGATGAGTGTATCTCCGTGGGGTGCACCGATACTGTATGGTAAGAAGAAGGATGGGTCCTTGCAACTAGGTGTGGATTATCATGAATTGAATAAGATCACAATCAAAAACAAATATCCATAACTATGCATTGATAATTTATTTGACCAACTACAAGGATTCCGAGTGTTCTCTGAGATTGACTTGCGATCGGGCTACCATCAGTTGAGAATTAAGTATGAGGATGTAGCTAAGACAGATTTTCAGAAGAGATATGACCACTATGAATTTCTTGTTATGCCGTTTGGTCTTACTAATGCTCATGCCACTTTTATGGATTTGATGAATCGAGTGTTTCGACCATATTTGGATAAATTTATGGTGATATTTATTGATGATATTTTGATATACTCCAAAAGTCATGAAGAACATGAGACTCATCTAAGGATTGTACTCCAGGTGCTTTGTGAGAAGAAATTATATACTAAATTGAAGAAATGTGAGTTTTGGCTGTAGGAAGTGAGATTTTTGGGACGTGTTAATTCAAATGGTGGTATCTCTGTAGACCCAAAAAAGGTAGAAGCTGTTATTATCTGGAATAGGCCTACATCAGTAACTAAAGTTAGGAGTTTTCTCGGCATGACAGGATATTATAGAAGATTTATAGAGAATTTCTCTCGGATTGCTATGCCCTTGACTCAATTGATAAAGAAGGAGGCTAAGTTTGATTGGATTGAGGAATGTGTGACAGAATGGATCCTAATCCTTATAGGACCCTCCGTCAGACACATATAAAACATAATTCATTATTTTAAATCATTTAATTTTTACAGAAATTTCGACAGAGTCTCTTATGTAACTAGACAGAAACCAAAAATACATCCTGTAATAAATACCTTGTACAGACCATACTCGATATTCAAACCTTAGATTTATGACCACGACACATTTACAGGACAGTACAAGCACAAAACAAACCAAATATCATAATTCACATCCTACAACACACATACACAAGATCACAGATGCCATCCATGATATATTTTAACAATTCGTACTACTATACTAGAACCATATGAGAAATACCATCTAAGACCTGTACTGTGACGACCCGACTTTTATTACCATCAAAAGCCGTCGTCAAATCCAAAGTTCTT
>JAODPA010013840.1:0-13377 GCA_025585075.1 Nepenthes mirabilis
CTGAACAAGATGAACAAGCCAAATATTGACTAATATTTCATTCTAAGAAAAATTTACTCTAGAAAAGATCAATACAGAGTCGAGGCTACTTTTCCTTTCAAAGAAAATGTCACGTTTGGGGCCATATTTCCAGTCATTCTGAACACAGGCATCCATAGCCAGACTTAAGATAAATGATGCGTGGCATGAATTTATGTTCATCCACAGCCAGACTGCTACTAAACTAAGCAGATTTCGAGATTGCCCGAGTCCCTATCGATATACTCAAAATCCGGACAGGGTGATATGCCGTTGCTTTCGATTTAACACATCTCCTACCACATGCATTGCAACTGCAAGACTTTTCCACTGAAATCAGCAACATTAATCATAAAGTTCTCTTTGAATCTGAGTCGCCGTTTAACATCAGTAAGAAGAAAGAAGGATTATATGCGGCATTCATTCGCATGCATATACGTTGTTAGCACAGTTCAAATCCCAGAATAGGAAAAACATAAATATTATGAGAATGACTGGCAATCAATGCTTCAAGCAAACACCCAAGAAGGGGAGGCTTAGTGAAACAATAGAGTTGTCGCCATTTGACCTGTTGGTAGAATTCTGAGTGGTGGAAATAACCTTTTGTATGATGCAGAGCAAAAGTTATTCGACCATTACTGTGTGTAGCAAGAGATTTGTGCACAGGGCTACCTTTCACCCTTTTCACCATGGCAAAATAGAGATAGAGTCCAGTGAACAAGCATATTTTTCTGGTTTCCCAAAACAGATGCGGATCTTTTGTTTCAAATGTTTTTCCATAACGATAACGGGCAGGGAGCAGTTAGACTCCCACTTCAGAGTTCTCCTTCATACTCATAGAGGTAGGAATTCCATCCTGAAACTTACACTGTTAGGTTTATACGATAGATCTAACATATAATTCCGCCGTCTATATTATCAGAATGAAAATTTCACCATTGGAAGTATAAGGGTGAGCTCAAAAATGAAAGGATCCTTATGCGACTCCTTCTCATGACATCATGTACATAGACCCCACCGATACTGAAATTATATAAAAATAGTAATAGGGTAGCTGGATTCTGAATACTTGTTGCTTGAGAACATAACCAACAATATACTTATCTCGAGTGAGAGAGATGGTTAGATTCCAGGTGATCTTTCACCATGAATGTTCGATTTGCATTATGTGAATCTTCCATCTCTCCCTGATGTTAACCACAGCCAGTCATTCATTGGAATAATATCTCCATGCAGGACAAATTGTTTATGAGCAGAAGATTGTAGAGAACATAAGTTTTCCATCCCATAAGCCAAAGCAGCATTGCATTTTTACCTAATGGCTAGATTTTGCAATTCTGGGCAATGCTCTCCGAAACAGGTCCACCGCACAACTGCAGCAATTTGACAGTATGTTATTAAATAAGAACGGCGTTACGAAAAAGATTAATGTAATTAAAAAGAGGAAGCAACTCAAAGATTTAATCTCAAAAGTTGAGAGAGGCATGCAGCCTTCACCTTGCAGGCCTAGATGAGGTGACAGTGCCTCCTCATCAGATTCAACCCCAAAAAACGATGGCATTTAAATTTTGTGATCATTTTTGCCTGATCTAATATCCCCGTGATGGTTCATCCATCGTGAATGATGCTGCAGCCAGTGATTGCCCAACATCATTTGCTCTACATGTACACCATGAACCTCACAATGGAAATCCAGCCATTCAACTCCAGAATGCTAGGGATCTAAGCACCAACACCAAGGGTGAAATCCATCATCTTATGGATGCTTTCAAATCGACGCAATTCACACAGAAAATCATGATTGTGAACTTCCTCGCAGCATCATTAGTGGCCATCTTATCGGCTATCGCTAAGAAAAGCAAAAGGAAAACAATGACAAAAACAAGAAACTGGTTTAAGATAGTTACTAAGTTTTAGAATTCACTACAAATTTGATAAGAAACTTAAGAAAAACTAATGAAAGTAAAGGGAGATTTGAGATTGTAAACTAAAACATATGAATAGATTCAATCATGTCCAAACCAAAGAGACTCGTCACTGCAATGAGTTCATAACTTTGTCGCACAAGAAGATAGTAGCACAGCTACAATTATAGACAAAGAGTAAGAAACTTAAAATGCAGATAAAAATTAAAAAAAATGGAAAATGTTATTTCCAAAAGGTAATAATTGAATGAATCCAAAGTTCGGTAACTACGACAAATCCAATCTACTAGATACAAAAAGAAGATAAAAAGAGATCTTAAATGAGACAATAAAAATGTGTTTTCTGAATTTCAACAGAACAGCATTCAATACCCTAAAATTCATCTGGCTAACAAATTGATCTCTGAATTATTGTGTACCTTTTGAAACAGACAACTTTCTCCTTCAAAAAACCTGCAAGTTCTTTATATTTTCTTGTCTACATATGTAAAAGAGAATACGCGGTAACAACCAAGGACAACTATCAAAAACCTGTAAAATTTTGAATTAAATAAGGACATGTATCACCATAAAACCAAGATGGGTCCTCAATGTTGAGTTCTTGGGTTTAAATCACATTGCAATGAGCATTATGAGTGACATTTACAGCTAGGGGAGGAAACTTATGCTGTTTAGCCTAAGCCACAAAGAACCTCACAGTAAAGGAAAACCCCCAAGAAGGCTATTAAGTAAGGTGTCCCACCAAACTATACAATAAAAAACATAAAATCAGTTATATTGCACAAGCAAAATCCCTACGGGAAATCTCACAGTGGATCTTAAGGTTTTATTGAGCTGGTACAATAAGCATCTATAGATAGATATTATGAAAACTTAACACCATATTAACTAGTTGTTACACAACAGATCTACTATAAAGACTTGTGACCAGGAATGAGACCAGCAGTTCAGTATTGGTCGTGGTTATATCGCCATCAGATATATCGGACAATATAAATAGGCATTGGATATATCGGATGAAAAATTTTCAGAAAATCATAAACTGAAAAGGTAATGTTGGCTGATGTATCGGCCACTATATTCCAATATTATCGTGGTATCGGAAAATACTGGCATTGGGAGGGCTCCGATACCAATACATATCAGCCAATATTTGCATTAATACTTGTGACTCACGGGGATAATATATAGTTTTTTTCTGAAGCCACTGAAAGCACAGATATTTACACTAATAAACCGGATCAATGGAATTTCTACACTGCAGTGCATTCTATTAGTTAGAAAAAAAGAATGTTGATATATCAACAGCCCTGTTTCAGACGAAGTACATATAAAAAGAGCATGATCATAATGCAAGTGATGTAAGTAAAGATAATTTAAATCTAAGTCATTCATCTCAAAGAAAACTAAAAATGGATAATGCAAATAACTCAATTAGGTTTTGAACAGTAAAAAGGCCAAAGTAGGAACAGAATCATAGAGACCCTAAATCATTTTCCATTAATTTATGAAACTAAATACGTGCCAAGCATGAGGCCTTTTTTGCAAGTTGTAGTCATCACTCATAATGTAAAAATTGCCAGTTCAATCATTACTCTGACGAAATGACAAAGGTAAAATTATGCAGATCTCATTAACAAGGGAAATGTTAAAAAAATTCGAGCCAACAAATATCTTGGGTTACTGGTTGAAATGCATTAATTCAAGAGACAAACTAGTGAATAATCATGGATAAAAAAATGGGGTCTTTTCCGTCCTCAATAACTAATTAGCAATCAAATATCCAATTTGTACCACGAAAAGGTGTACAAGGAAATTTAGGGTAAAATGTGAACCCTGAATAACAAGTGAAACCACAATTCAGTAGGATAAGATAACTGTCTTAGCATATGACATGCACTCACAGCAGGGTCCTAATAGCCCTCATAAGTGCTAGAGTTGCTGCACATGAGGTAGCGATCTGTTTACCTTTGCTTAAGGTGTGCACTCATTCAAGGAGAAAAGCAATTGCACAAATAAGAAGACCTAATGAATGAGGCTTTTGGCATTAGATACTCTTGGAATAATAGATTGCATAACCAGCAGATCAAAATGGAAAAAGAAATTAGGTCTTCGTTCAAAGATAACAGATTTTAACTTCCTTAACAATATAGGCCACCATTGTTGGGAAAAAACCAACATGACAGAGAAAAGAGGAAGGACGGCAAGATGAAGATGGAGTGAGAGGGACGATATTCACAATGCTTGACAAAGCATGAACATCAAGTACCATAATAAATCAACGAAAATGACAAAGGACCTGAATTGTAAGAGAGTGTGTAGATATTAGGTCAAGATTACTATGGTAAAGTTAAGGCCAATATTAAGAGATAGAGACGAGTAACCTTATAAGGGTGTTTTCTCAAGGGATAACTCAGCAGTCCACATATTTTCAAATTCATCCACTCACATTCACTGTTCTGTCTTTTCCCAATCAAAATACACGGACAACATATCCTTCTACAGCAAAGTAATTAAGATGCATAAATCCACAACAAACATTTTTTGCCGTATAAAATTCATAATAGGTTAGCACAATGTTATAGTATAAAAACAAGAATTTTGGAAATTTGTGAATTCATATTAGCATATGCCACAAATTTAGACCAATTACTTTCTTTCCCGTATGATTTATCTACTGAACAAATTTCCAATTTATGAATTCTTATTTACATAGGCCACAAATTAGGTGCCACTTACTTTCTTTTCATATGATTTATCTACGATAGCTATAGCCATTTTAGCAAGTTCGATGACATATGATTCAATTAATTCAAGTAATAATCTAGCCAACATCTTTTGGTAATTATTATGATGCCTAAATAGTTATTCCCAAAAAAAGCGAAGCTTCACTATTGATTATGTAAATACTATCACTATAATAAAATTGATGAAATATTTTGTTAGTTTAAACTCCAAAAGTATATGTTTGCGAATGTGTGGGCGCGTGTTTGACGTCCTCCCTCTATAACGCCTTGCATCCTCCTGGCTTGAGGAGGAAAATAGGGAATATAAACAACCAATTCTACAATGATAAATAAAGTTTAAAATAAGATGGGTAAATGTCATAGGGGGTAATAAACCCACTAGCTCAGCACAAACTAGGAAAAATCTTATTATCAGTTTTTCCTTCAAAAGAATCTATTACAATTTTAGTAGTTATACACAATGGAATGAAATAACGGTCGATATATAAATATCGACTAATGTATATCGGAATTGAGGAAGCCGATAATAATATTTCCCAATACCAATTGACGGAGATATATCATAATATATCAAGTAATATTCCCTCTAAAAACCCATTCACCAAAAAAAATTGTCCACCATGTCGATACCAATAAGTATCGCCCGATACAATTAATGAAAATACGGCTTCGACTAATACTAATATTTTCGTCAATACATAAAACCAATATAGACTAGGGTTAAACTAAAACCTTAAATTTTAACTAGCTAGGAAAAAGAAGAGAGAGACTTCTCTGTTAACCTTTTCTAGACTTCCTGTTCTTACTCATAAAAGCAACACACATACCCTATCTCATCCCCCATTCCGAGAAAGAACCCCCAGGATTTAAATTCTAAATAATGGGCATTCATCAAATTAAACTTCATTAAATTAAGCATTTTTTTGGTGTGGTCAAGTTAATTATCTAAACAACTTCTCATTAGAATGTACCGACCACTTTCAATCAGAGTCTCACATTCAAAACTCCTTGTGAAAATCCTCAATATCAATTCTTGAATCAATCCTTTGAAAATCTTTAAAATGCAGGCTCATCTATGTGGTTTAAAACAAGGCCTATGCACCTTTGCAGTTCTTGATTCTAGTGATTTGTACTGTAACCTAAAAATGTAACTGGCCACAAGACCATCAAGGATCATGGCCGTTTCAAATAAAATGACAGTAAATCTTCCCCCCCCCCCCAATTTATATTCGCACCAGTGACTACTAAGTAATATTACCAAAAAGAGTATCATCAACATGGATAAAACACTTTTACAGGAAGCCAATAAAACCACTCATTGATAGTTATTACTTAGATATCCTTTAATTACATGGATGGAAAGTAGAAACTTCTTTGTTCCTTAGACAATTACTAAATGACATGTCATTGTAACGCTTTCAAAAAGATGAGTAACTTCTCGGCTATATGGTAACTTCATTTACAGCAGCTTTCCCTTTATAGTAATATCTGATCATTCAGTATCATGTAGTGATGGAGACCACATATCCCTACAAACCTTATCGTTGCTGAAACTCCACCTGTGATACTTCTGTGGCATCTCAAAAGGTGTTGATGACCTAAAGCTTTATTATAGAACTAATTCATCTTTGAAGTAGTTTTCATTGCCTGATGAATTTACTAACCTTAAAGTACCCATAAAACTTGTAACGCAGTCATGTTTCAACCACCCAAACTACGTTGTTAAAGGCGTGCCTAGCCTAAAGTCTCAAAGCTTGGCGCCTTGACAGACCTAAGTAAGGCTATTCCAAGAGGAGCGCACCTAGGCTCTAAGGTGTGCGCCTTTTGTTGAGATTCAAGGTGCATGCTTCGAGCCCACCATGGAAAATTTTTAAAACAAATAAACAGTTTCTTTTAAATTAGGCATTATATTTAATTGTCACTTTTCTTACTAACTAATGTTTGTAAAATTGAGATTAATAAAAGTAAAAAGTTATTGGTTAGAAAAATGGAGGAAAATTATTATTAGGATAATGATTTGCATTTGAGGATGATCCTTTGTAGCTAAAATTGTTACATTAAGTAATGATACACATCATACTAAATTTAAAAATAGTATAAACCTTGAATGGTATATGGCCTAATGCTACTCCATTGGAATTAATAAATGATAAAGATTCTAATTTAAAGAAAAATCTAAAGCAAAAAAAGTCATTCAAAATTATAAACTAAAGAATGTGAAGAGCTTTTATTTGATAATAATTATAAACATTAATCTTTGCTATAAGTAACTTGAAAACAATATTTCAAGTTTGTTGAAATTTTTGTTCTTATATGTTTCTAGTGAGTTGTACTCATTAATTTTCATCTTTTATTTTGTTAGTTGTATTATGAGTTTGTGATTACTATTCGAATACTTTTTTGATGTTTTTTATTCAATTATTAGCTTTAACAATTAGTATTCATTACAAACATATATATTATATAAATAGATTTCCATTAGGCTTGTACCTACACCTTACGCTTAGGACCTATGGGCCCTCTGTGTCTTGATGCATCTTTAACAACACTACATCCAAAGCATATCTATAGTTTTTTTATCATCTTTTCACAATACTATTTTTTTCTTAAGAAACTTAACAAGGTTTCTGCGAGGAGTTCATACAGTTTAGTTTGGCTTCTAATACTTGTTTATTGAATTAAATTTTCACCTTTATTGACCTAAGCATTCCATTTTTTTTATTTCTTTTGGCTTTGTTAACAATCAAAGCATCGGTTTTTGAATTTAATCTATACTAAACTCCCAAGGGAGGCTCCTTTCATCAAGTGTACCAGGGAATTAATCAATGTAGCGTCAGATCACATAGATAAACTACCTTATTGAGACTGAAATCTTGTATGTATAATTATGAAGAGGTCCTCTTGCAAATTAAACCTTGGACGACTTCCGGATATAAAAATCGTATAGCATTGTTGAGGTATACTTTTACTTCTCATAAAGTCAAGAATTGAGAATGAAAAGAAAAAGAAAACAAACCAGACAAAGCCTAGATTATAAGTTTCCCCAAAAAGACAAAACTTTCTGCTGTACTCAGATTGATACACAGAATTTTCCTTTCCCTAATTCAAATTGGAGAAATAAAGCTGATGGTTGATAATTCAGCAAAAATATAAAAGAAAGCACTTAAAGAGCTAAACTTTACCGGTATCAAATATCTCAAACAAATCAATGTTTTTAATAGCACTGTTTAAAAGAAAAAAATATCAATTTAGCATCAGATCACAGAGATAAACTACCTTATTGAGACTGAAATCTTGTATGCATAACTATGAAAAGGTCCAGTCGCAAATTAAACCTTGGACAATTTCCAGCTATGAAAATTGTACAGAATTGTTGAGGTATACTTTCGCTTCTCATAAAATCAAGAATCGAAAATGAAAAGAAAAAGAATACAAAACAGACAAAAGTTTTCAAAAAGAGACAAAAATTTCTGAAGTTCTCGGATTGACACAGAAAATTTTCCTTTCCCTAATTCAAATTGGAGAAATAAAGCTGATTGTTGATAATTCAGAAAAATATAAAAGAAAGCACCTAAAGAACTAAACTTTACCAGTATCAAATCTCTCAAACAAATCAATATTTTTGATAGTACCGTTTAAAAGAAAACAAATCAATTTAACGTCAGATCACAAAGATAAACTACCTTCTAGAGACTGAAATCTTGTATGTATAACTATGGAAAGGTCCAGTTGCAAATTAAACCTTGGACAATTTCCAAATATGAAAATTGTATAGCATTGTTGAGGTATACTTTCGTTTCTCATAAAATCAAAAATCGAGAATGAAAAGAAAAAGAATACAAAACAGACAAAAGTTTTAAAAAAAAGACGAATTTCTGAAGTTCTTGGATTGAAACACAGAATTTTCCTTTCCCTAATTCAAATGGGAGAAATAAAGCTGATTGTTGATAATTCAGCAAGATATAAAAGAAAGCACCTAAAGAGCTAACCTTTACCAGTATCAAATCTCTCAAACAAATCTATGTTTTTGATAGTACGGTTTAAAAGTGCAGCATGCAGCAGCATCCATAATTTACCATCACAAATAAGCATAACCAAAATGCCGTTACATGCAATGGATGCTCTCTAAGTTTAATCTAACATACCTTACCTGCATCTTGCCATTCAACACAGTAAGTCCAGCCCTGAGGTAGCACCAAGTCTTCAACTCTGTTCTTTAACAACACAAACAACACAGATGGTTTTTACATAAGCTTCACTATTGGCTGAACAGCAGAAGGCCCCTCTCCATTGACTGAACTTTCGAGAAAGCTTTCCATTTCCAGGTCTATCCAGGATCGGTCACCATTTTGGAACCTGGCCTCCTCTTTTTGATATGCTTCATTCACAACCCAGTCATCCAATGGATCAACTTCATGAGCTTCAATGTCAAACTTTGAGACCACCTTGGAGTGCTTCAGCTGCAGATTATAGTGCACATATGCAAGGTTATTTAGCCTATGCTGCTCTATAGGATTTCTTCCATTCGTTAAAAGCTTTTCAGCCAGATCCCTTCTCAGCCCATATGATTCAGCACCAGTACAGGTCTGGCTGAGAATTCTAATGGCTAGCTTCTGCAGATCAGGACAGTGGCCACCAAAGCAGGACCACCATGCAGCTGCAGTTGTCCGAAAGTGTGATTATTAAGAACCAAAGCTTACACAAAGAAGGAAATGAAGTCAACTTAAAAACAAAACATATCAAAAACAAGATAAAAGAAAGAAAGAGCTAAAATGGCAAACCAGGAGGAAAAGAGTTCTGCTTGTCATTTTCAGTCCCCCTTTCAAAACCACCTTGGCAACCACGATAGACATTGAGCTGCTGAGAGACCAAGTCTTGAGTATGCTGATCTTCCACCATCCGGACAATTGTGATCAACAACCCACCAGCAACTTCAGAATCAGAACAAAAGTCTTCAGTGTAATGAAAGTTTGGATTTAAGAAATAACCAGCGGCATGAAGAGGGCTGTGAAGAAAGCTGTTCCATATTTCATCAATAATCTCCCAGAATGGCATATATTGCGTTTTTCTCATTCCAAGTTCCTGGCTAATGGTCTCCTTAACTTGATCCAATGTCTCATATATGAAACCCATATAGGGCTTCCGATCTCCATTAACCAAGGATAGGACTCTTACCAACGGGATTGTAGCTTTCACAACAATGGTAACCTCACACCAAAATGATTTATCACCCACAAGTTGAGCAACTTTCTTTCCTTCAATTTTCAATGACCAGGGAGAGGTTGCCCACTCAACAGAGGCAAACATACTTTCCACGTTCTTTTTTTCCATTAAGATGTTCTCTAACGTTAAGAAAGTTGTGGCAGCCTTTATCTTAGAGGGCTTAACCAGATCATAGCCACCAATGTGTGCCCTCATAAGCTTCAAAATTGAAGCATGGCTGTAAATGAATTTTGTTATTACCTTAGCCCTATCAATTGTCCGTTTAGCCAAACCCAATTGCGCAATCTTCTCTAACATAAGTGCCACACAGTGGGTTGCACTCACTGTCCAAAACAGTGACCTATACTTTTCCATTAGCTGCTTTCCTACGGTTTCCATATATTCTGATGTAGTGTACGAGATAACCTGAACAACATTCTTAACCCCCACCTCCTCTATGACACCTTCCAGAAATAGTTTCAATGCATTAACATCCACTGCTACAGCTGAAACATCTACTGACCGAAGGTAAACTGGGCCCAGAGGACAATCCACTATAACATTTATCAGATTCCGACCCTTGCCATCAATCCATCCATCTAGCAAAATGCTGCAACCACTGCTTGGCCACGACTGTCTGATTCCCTTCACATAGTTTTGAATTTCATCTAACATACTATCAAGAATCAACCCCTTAAGATCCTGACTGCTAGGTATATGGTGCTCAATCTCAAAACCATTGAAGGCAATCTCCATCATCTTCTGAAAGCTAGGAGTTTCAGCAGCACCAAAATCAATGCCATTCTCATAGAAAAATCTACCGATGCATTTCTTAGCCAACAACGATGAAGACTCCTGACCTTCTCCACTGAAAACAGCTGATCTACCATTGTCATTAGAAGGCAGTTCTGTTAAACTATTCTTAGCTACAGAGTCAACTAAGAGATGGTTTGTACTCCCTGACCAACCACTTCGAGCACTTTCATCCTTATTTCGCTTGGCATCGTTTCCTTTCGAGCTTGAAGAGCAATCCCTCTTCAGAGAAAGACCTAGATGGCAAAAGTCTCCAGCTTCCTTCCCAAGGTCCATTGATTTCACAACAGCTGAGCTATTTTTAAATAATTCCTTCACTTCCAGAGGAACATCTTCACACACTCTTACCTGTCCTCTGATACCACCCAAGTGATGCTGCAAGCGGTTGAATCCTGCTAAGACCTGGCCACAGTAGTTGCACTGTACTTTCTTGTTTTGTGGATCAAGAGCCATACCGTGGTTGTAAATATCTTTAGAGCAATTACTTGACATTGTTTTGATTTCACTAAGCAATGCAAGGGGACAAGAAATAAGAAGAAACACGAAGCTCAAAGAAAACGTAACAAGTTTCAGGATAACATTCAATATACAGAGAAAATCCAAAAGTGACAAAATGGCAAGCTCAATGAATTCCATAGAAGGAAAATTAAAACTAAGCTCAAAATTCCTCTATGGTCATATACTGGTCCATGCATTTTCATAAGACTAAACAACTGGGTGGATCCCAGTCAGTCAATGTTATTTTGTAATCTTTCTGAGCAGGTGGAAGAGGCTACGTGGCACAATTCCCTTCTTCCACTCCATCTTGTAGAGTAACTTGACTACACCCAATACTATGATATTCTCATGTTCCAGTTGAAGACTTTCTTTTTTTTTATCAAAATATGAAATCTTTGTTTTTTAGGGATCCTCTATCCCTGTTCTTTAGGAACAGTGTTAATATATTCCTAAATGAATTCCACGGAAGAAAATGAAATCTAAGCCAAAAGTTCCTCTACTGTCAAAAACTGGTTCATTCCTTTTCATAAGACAAAACAATTGGGTGGATCTCAGTTAATCATCATTGTTTTGTAATCTCTCTGAGCAGAAGGAAGAGGTTACATGACACTATTCCCTAAATTATCTAAATATATGGGATAGAGCACTGAGGATAGCAAGTTGTGATCCCACGACACAATGCTTCGGAATCGGTAATTCCCAATCCAATGAGACAAAAGCACAAAAAAGAATCTAGATATCGAATGGAACAAAATTAATGAACTGATAACAATGGAAATTGAAGACATTACAGTTGGATTTATAAGATTCCATTATCAGCATATCCACTCCATTCAAGTGAATATATGACGCCCAAGCAAATCAAGAAAGTGGAATTTTTTTTTTCAAAAGAAAGGGAACTAGTTATGTATGACAATAAAGAGTGTTAAGTCAATATATATAATTTCTACTTTGCTTAAGTCAAAGAACCAAATCCCAGCATAGATTTTTTTATCTGATACTGCTCCTTGTTCAATTATTCAAAATCATTGGATCCCTTCCTCATTCGAATTGATATTCTCATGTTCAGAGTAACTACAACCAATTCAGTGATATTCTCATGTTCCAATTGAAGACTTCAATTTTTTCATCCAAGGTACCATGTGAAAGCTTTGTTTTTTAAGGTTCCTGTATCCTTATTCCCTAGGTAAAGGGTTAAATATAATCCTACGAATATAACATGTTAACAGCTTCGCATTGTATGTATCAATTTTATAGGCCTAGCAAATTGCAAATTGGAAATTCGACACAAAATTCAGAATAATCTGTCATAAGCGCAATTTAAACCCCGAAAATCAAGTTTATATTTGAAACCAAACAGCAACAACAAAAATCCAGGGACCATCTGGGCCAGTTAATACTAATCATCTTCCACCATCGAATCCTTCCTTTTACCCTCAAATCCAATTATTTCTAGGCTAACAACAAAAATACAAAGAGACCCTCTTATTTTATTTTGCAACGCTACCGATGCTGACGCCTTACACGTCATCTGTGCCACTTCAAGGGGAGAACACAGAGAGGGAGAGAGAGAGAGAGAGATTAACCAAAAGCATCCATAACGCAAAGTGACGGAAATTCATCCAAATGAACAGATTCGATGAGAAGATAAACCATTACCTTGAACTAGGATTATAAAGCCCTTAAGACAGAAGTTATGTGAAGCCCTTAGATCTTTTGCCCTTCGAATTGCATGAAGGATTTGGTAAAACTGGTGGTCATTCCGCCCATCGACTAACAACCCATTTTTTCTTTCTCAGTTTTGTTTATCTGGATGCCCAGTTCTTTTCTTTTTTTCGGGGGGTTTCGCCGTCGTCCGGCCAGAGGCTAAAATTCTTCACTCCTCGTTCTCTCTAGACCCCGAAGAAGGAAGAGTACAATCCCAACTCCATTAATGCACGCTCCCTGTCTCTCTATCTCTATCCCTAACCCTCTCTCTTCTTTGCTACTCAATAAATTTCTTGCTATACGCTACTCGACTATGTCTCGATTCAAGGTGCCCTGTCAGGGATATGGTGGCGCGTGGCTGTCTTTTTCTTTCCTGCGTCGGGTACTTTATTTTGGAGGGTCTACCTAACCCGCCTTTTCCCGATACTTCCTATGGCCTCAAGTTGCCTTTCTTGGATTTTTTTTTA
>JAODPA010013851.1:0-13378 GCA_025585075.1 Nepenthes mirabilis
AAATATTATACATCAATATTTGTAATTATTATTTTTTGTTGTATATTATCCTATTATCTTATGACAAGATCAACAAAGTGCTCGAAAACAATCCTCACAGAAATTAATTCCTGACTTTGTAAGCATAGTTTGACATCCAAAACCCAAAAAACTAGATGACAACAGAAGTAAGATGACGCCGGCCACTTTTGAATTGCGTGTCAACTTCAAGGACTGGGTAGAATGGAATATATCAAGCTCAAGATAATTATCAAACTGCAGGGAGGAGAATGAGTGATGCAAAAGTGACTAACCAACCAACCTTAATTGTCTTTCATTCACCTATTCTATATTTGAACAGCCCAAGCTTAGACCCTGATGGGTCCTGGAACCCTGGGCCCAAAGTCACATAAAAAGGCTGACCCAAAAGGCCCATAAGCCCGATCAAACTTAAAGGGCTAACTCGTTTCCGAGTGCCTGGCCATCCGGACGGACACTAAGACCCATTTGAGACGGGGACCACCAGGAAGGCAAAAACGACCTAGATGCCAGCTCAGATAGCTTACGCGACGCATGCTGCCACGAGCGACCAACGGCTCCTGACACGCCGTACCTGCAGGCCATGCGCCTCTGAGCGCCGTATCTACAGATTGTGACAGACGTCCCTGTCACAGCCGCATCCACAGTGGTGGCAATGGTGGCAGGCAACCCTGACATGCCAGCGCCACGTGTCGTCTCCCTTACGGCAGCACGCTCCTTATAAATACCCAACTTCAGCAACTGAAGGAGGACCTTTTGCTCCTGGATTCTCCTACCCATACTCTAGCAAAAACCCCCCAGAGAAGAGAGAAAGGAGAGAAGTTACATTTCTTACGCTGTACCGCCTGAGGACGTTAAAGTTTCCCAGGCATCTATGGCTGTACTTTCTTTCCATCATAGTGAGATTTCTCGGACTACTCGTCCGGTACCGTGATTTTTTACCCTTCGCCGGATTGAGGGGTTTTCCACGTAAACTGACGTGTTCTTCCACTGCCCCCCATACTTTTCTCTCTTCACTCGACTTCTATTTGCTTTATGTTGCTCCAATCTGCCCGTCCGCGTGCTTCATAATCCGCTTGCATTCGATTTAACGCACGGTCAGAGTCAACCGGACGCAACATTGGCGCCGTCTGTAGGAAGCGACTGAAAGTCTGCTTTTCACATTTTCCACAAGTACCCAACAATCTAAGTTTCAAATCTCCTAATGGTGAACACAATGGCGCAAGCGAGCGCAACCCCCAGAGAAGTGGCCTCGCAAGGCGGTGGCGCTAACCCCTGTGCTGGGGTTGAGGATCATCCCGATCCGGTGGTGAGGGGCTTGGCCGCCCAGGTAGTCGGCATGTCACAAGCCTTCGTGACCCTCTGCTCCAAAATCAACTAGCTTAAGAAGGCGATTCTCGACAGGGCCTCACAGGCTGAGGCGCTGCAAGTCGGGAACGAAGGAGGCAGTCGCTGCGAAAGACCTCCTAGTCGACGAGAACACCCGAGGACCCAGGTGGCTTCTAGCAGCAGGGCGCCACGAAGGGTCGAGGACCAGCCAGGTCCTCGAGTTCAAGGAGAGAGCCCCGAGAAACGCCACTCGGAGGCCCAGCGGAACAGTCGCGACCACGACGATCAAGAGGCGGTTCCCCAAGATGCGTTCCCAAGAGGAGCCTGCACGGTCCCAGAGGGCCGTGTAGTTCAGGAGCCTTATGAGTTAAGGCACTACCTGAACGAGAGAAGAACGGCTGCCCCACCTCGAGTGGAGGCAGACCGAAAATAGGATGGAACCTGACGCTGCGTAAGAGCAGCGGAGGAAGAGCTAACGCACTCCAATCTCCGTTTTTCACGGAGATTAGGACGGGGACGCTCCCTCCAAAGTTCAAGATGCCCAACCTGGAGTTGTATGATGGCAGCGGTGATCCCATGGATCACCTTAATCACTTCAGGGAGCACCTGAGCCTCCAGGGTTTGGACGAGACAACCATGTGCCAGTGCTTCCCTCTGACTCTGAAGGGAGATGCATGGATATGGTTCTACGGAATACCCGCGGACTCTGTCCGTAATTTTGGAGACCTGGGGGCGGCTTTCTTGTCCCAGTTTGCCTCTAGCAGGAGAGTGGAGAAACAGCCCTGGCACCTCACTCGAATCAAGCAAGGGGCCAAGGAGAAATTGAGAGGATTCCTGGCACAGTTTGCAGCGGAGACCAGGCAGATCCCAAGGCTGACCGACGAGGTAAAGCTGAACGCCTTCCTCTCGGCCCTCGAAGGAGGTGCTTTCTTTAAGCACCTCATACATAAAGGGCCATGGACCTTTTTAGAGGCTGAGGCTGTGGCCAGAATTTACATCGCTGCCGAAGAGGCCAACGAGGGCAAAAGGCCTGAGAGGGAGGAGCACCCTCAGCAGAAGGCCGCGGAGGGAAAAAGGAAATCTGGGGACTATCAAAGTCCCCAGACGTCAAAGAAGCACCATAAGGCCGAGCAGAGCTCTCGAAGAGAGCTGTGGCCAATCCATCTCACGCCGCTGAATGACTCCCGCACCAATGTCCTCATGCAGATCCGGGGAGAAAAGTTTTTGAAGTGGCCCAAGCAGCTGAAGAACCCGGACGGTGGGGACCAATCGAAATATTGTGACTTCCACCGCTGCGGGGGCCACAATACGGAGGACTGCAGGACCCTGCAGAGGGAGATTGAGGAGCTCATCCGAAGAGGACACCTCAGCCGCTTCCTTCAGAGGCCGGGACAGGCCTCAGGGCCTGAGGACGGAGGGGATGCAGAGCCCCCCAGGAACCGAGTGGCTGCTGGGGTCGTGAACATGATGTCCAGCCGACCGACTGAGGGAGACGGGCGTGGACTTGTAGCCGCGAAGAGGCCAAGGACGGGGCTTGGGAGTAAAGACGATGTTATCTGCTTTAGCAGTAGGGACTTAGACCATGTAACTTCTCCTCACTCCGACCCCCTGGTTGTAACCGCACTCGTTTCGAATGAAGCAAATGACTAATAGATGAAACGAGTATTTGTTGACAATGGAAGCTCTCGTAATTTGCTGTATCTCGATGCTTTCTTCAAATTAGGGCTTAAGAAGAATCAAATGAAAGCGCCGGAAGGGCCACTCTACAGGCTGGACAACGAGCCAGTGCCCGTTCAGGGTATCATCCAGTTGGAGGTAACCCTGGGAACGTATCCGAGGACAACATTGAAAGTCCTCACCTTCCTCGTCGTGGACCTGCCCTCGGTCTATAACGCGATACTCGAACGGCCTTGCTTGGTCGCGTTCAACGCAGTGACCTCCATCCCGCATCTCAAGATGAATTTTCCCACCCCATGTGGGGTAGGAGAAGTTCTCGGAGACCAGTCGACCGGACGGATGTGTTACTTGGCCCAGACCGAGAAAGTAACACTTCCACAGTCAATGGAAGACCACGACCTCAGGGACGAGGCAGCACTGCAGCACGCTCTGCCGGGAGAGCCTGTAGTCCGAATCCCGTTGAATCCCGCGGATCAGGAGAAATATGTCCAAATAGGGAGCTCACTCTCGGAGACAGTAAGGGACCAACTCGTCAGTTTCCTACGGGAGAACTCGGACGTGTTCGCATGGTCCCCCAGTGACATGCCCGGGATCTCACCCGAGGTCATCGTCCACAAATTAGGCGTCGACCCTCGGCATAAGCCGGTCAGACAGAAGCGGAGAAACTATTCCACGGAGAAGTTGGTGGCCATCCGCGAGGAGGTCAAGAAACTACTGGACGCTGGATTCGTCCGAGAGGTCCAGTACCCGGACTGGTTGGCCAACGTTGTTATGGTGAAAAAGAGCAATGGGAAGTGGAGGATGTGCGTGGACTTCACCGACCTCAACAAGGCGTGCCCCAAAGACAGCTTCCCATTGCCCAGGATCGACCACCTTGTGGACTCAACGTCCGGCCATGAACTCTTAAGCTTCATGGATGCGTACTCCGGGTACAACCAAATCAAAATGAGCCCCGAGGACGAGGAGCACACGTCATTCATGACGGACCAAGGGACATACTGTTATAAGGTAATGCCCTTTGGTCTCAAGAACGCAGGAGCGACTTATCAACGGCTCGTGAAGAAGATGTTCCAAGACCAGATGGGCAGAAACGTGGAGGTATACGTTGATGACATGCTCGTCAAGAACTGGATAAGCAGCACCACGTGGGGGATTTGGCTGAGACCTTCCGGGTGCTCAAAACCCATGGAATGAAGCTCAACCCCAGTAAGTGCACTTTCGGTGTCGCCTCCGAAAAATTCTTGGGCTACATCGTATCACACCAAGGAATCTTGGCGAACCCAGAAAAGATCCAAGCGATCCTGGATATGTGGTCCCCGTGAACGGTGAAGGATGTTCAGCAGCTTACTGGGCGAGTGGCTGCCCTCTCCCGTTTCCTAGCAAAATCGGCTGAAAGGCACCTGCCATTCTTCAAAGCGCTAAGAGGAACAAAATCTCAGGATTTTTGGTAGCGTGATGACTGCGAGGAAGCATTACAAGGACTCAAGAACTACCTCTCGAGTCCGCCCCTATTAGCTTCTCCTCAGCAGGGCGAAGAGCTATACCTGTACCTCTTCGTGTCCGACGTAGCACTGAGCTCGCTATTAGTACGAGAGTAGCATGGCAAGCAGCAGCCCGTGTATTACGTCAGCAAGACTCTCGCCGGCGCCGAGACAAGGTATCCCCTGACGGAGAGGGTGACCTTGGCGTTGGTCTGTTCCACGAGGAAACTCAGGCCCTACTTCCAGGCGCACAAGGTAATAGTCCTAACCGATCAACCTTTGAGAGCTATTTTGCAGAAACTCGAGATCTCCGGTCAGCTGATCAAGTGGGCCCTCGAGTTGGGAGAATTTGACATTGAGTTCCGTCCGAGGCCAGCCTTAAAGGGACAGGCGCTCGCGGACTTTCTCGTCGAGACGACGACACCGCCCACTTGTGACGAGGACCGGACTACCATGGACGAGTTCAGCAGAGCCTCCGCTTGGACCTTGCACGTGGACGGCTCCTCCATGAAGGGCGGCTGCGGAGCAGGGATTGTGTTACACACACCTAAGGGGATGGAGATAAATTACTCATTGACGTTGGGATTCTCGGCCACAAACAACGTCGTAGAGTACGAGGTCTTGCTAGCCGGACTCCGACTCGCCAAGGAATGCTCGGCCAGAGAGCTCATCATCTATAGCGATTCCGAGCTGGTCATCAATCAGATCCGTGAAAGTTTCGACGTCAACAACGAGCAGCTGTCCAAGTACCTTTTAAAGGTTAAGGACATGATCGTGGGATTCAAGACGACCGAGTTCATCCACATCCCGCGGGAGGAGAACGCCAAAGCCGACACGCTTGCTCGAGCCGCGGCTTCCAGAGACCCTGAACAGTACGCCAGGGGGATGCGAGAAATCCTGGGCAGGTCCAGCATTGAAGACCCCGAGCGGGAGGTGATGCAGTTCGCGGACGGAGGTACTTGGATGACTCCCTACCTGAAGTTTCTGTCTGATGGCTCGCTGCCCGAGAACTCGAGCGAGGCCAAGAAGATAAAGAAGACAGCGGGTTGGTACACAATCGTAGACGGCCGGCTGTATCGACGGGGCTTCTCGGCCCCCTACTTAAGGTGTCTCACTCCAGAAGAAGTCGAATACGCCATGCAAGTGGTGCATCTCGGAATTTGCGGATCCCATGTTGGGGGAAAGAATCTAGCCTTTAAACTCATGAGGTAAGGATACTATTGGCCGACTATGAAATATGACGTCATGGATTTCGTACGCAAATGCGAGAGTTGCCAATTTCACAGTAACATGAGCCATCGCCCCCACACAGATCTCCGGGTGCTGCAATGCCCATGGCCGTTCGCCCAATAGGGGCTCGACATCCTCGGGCCATTTCCTCTCGCTGCTGGACAAAGGAAATTCCTGATCGTTGGAATTGATTACTTCACCAAATGGGTGGAAGCGGTACCGCTGGCTAGAATAATAGAACAAAACGCGACGGAATTCCTCCGACAGAACATCGTGTGTAGCTTTGGAGTGCCCAAGTGTATTGTGACTGACAATGGGACGCAGTTCACTGGAAAGCGGTTCACTAAGTACTGCGCAACCCTGAGGATCAACCTGTTGCACACGTCAGTGGCGTACCCGCAGGCCAACGGGCAGGTGGAAGTGACAAACCGCACGATCTTACACGGGCTAAAAACCATGCTGGAATTGTCTGAGGGCTCATGGGTACATGAATTGCCCTCAGTCCTTTGGTCATACAGGACAACTCCACGAGAGCCCACAAGAGAGACCCCTTTCAACCTTTGCTATGGGGTCGAAGCTGTCATTCCAATAGAAGTATGCCTTACCAGCCCCCGGGTTGGGTGCTTCAGCGCAACGGATAATGGCCAAAGGCTCCGAGAAAGCCTTGATGCTCTCGAGGAAGTCCGCGACCAGGCGAGACTTAGGGTAGCGACCTACCAACAACGGGTGGCCTGTTATTACAACAAGAAGGTGAAGGCGCGACCATTCGAGGTCGGGGATCTCGTACTAAGAAGCGTGGAAGCCCCGGGAAAAAAAGATGAAAGGAACAAGCTCTCACCAAATTGGGAAGGGCCGTTTTTGGTCTCGGCTATCCTTCGAGGAGGAACTTATAAGCTGCGCACCCAAGATGGCAAGCTGATACCCCGAACCTAGAACGCCGCTCACCTAAGGAAGTACTACCAGTGAAAAGCGGGCATTCTCCAACAAACAAAAACTCGGCTGCGACCGAGCGGCCCCAGAGGTCGGGCCCTTGAGGTTATAACAAAAACTCGGCAGCGACCGAGCGGCCCCAGAGGTCGGGACCTTGAGGTCATAGCAAAACTTGACTGTAACAAAAAAAAGAGAGAAAGAGGCACTTGTGATAAAACTCAAGGATCTCCTTTTATTTCATAAAAATACAATACAACGACGCAAAGGGAGAAACGAAGTTTAGCCCTCGCAGGGGCCCTGAGGCGGAGCGGCTCCCGATGACTCTCCTAGAGACGAAGGATCCTCCCCGCGGCTCGAAGTTCCCGGTTGGTCTGATGAACAAGGACCCGCTGAGGAGCTTGGCACCGAGGACTCAGGAAATGGCTTGCCCCGAAGACCGTACACATCCTGAGGACACGTGGCGCTCGCGTTACGTGGATCCAACACAACAGTGGGAAACTGTGGATGCAGGACCCGCATCACCCGGCGGCATAGATGGATGCCGTCCCAGAACTTGGCCTCCAGCACGGGGGCCATGTCAGCAATCTTCACCGAGGTCCTTTGCGCCTCCTCCAGCTGAAGGTTCCGTCCCATCAGGAAACCATATCGAACCTCTGAGAGCCTCAGGGCTTCCTCAGAAGAAGCAAGTGCCGCACGAAGCCGCTGGATCTCTTCTTGAGCGGCCTTTAGAGACTCCGCCTCCCGTCGAGACCGAGCAATTTCGCCCACCAGTCGGCTGAGGCCACAAATCAGGTCCTGGAGCTGCAAAAAGGATCAAAGCCACTTAAATGCGGTCAGCAGAAAGGGAGACAAAGAATAAGGCAGCGAAGTATTTGAGAAATGACAGGATCCTCAGTGGGGGTAATCTCCCCTGGGACCTCGGGCGCGACTGGGCACTCTGCGGGCACCGCAGGAACATCAAGGGTGGCCTCGGAGGAAGGACCTTCAAGGATGGGGGGCTCCGCTACCTCCGGGATGTCAGTAACTGCCGGGACCTCCAAGACCGCGACCACAGCCTCCTTGCCGCTAAGAAGGTCAAGGATCTCCCCAGCAGTAACAACGGCGACGGCCTCCATCTCATGAGGCCCTACGACCTCGTCCAAGGCTGCCTCCTCCAAGGCACCAAAAGCTGCGGGATTGTCAGAAGGATGATCCGCAGAGACGATAGAGGCCTCAGGACAGACCTCGATACCAGATGGAGGTGCTGCGACGACCCCGGACTCCGCGAAAGGACCAGAAGTCAGCCCCACGGCCTTCCTGACCACGGGGGCTATGACGCGGTTATCCTCTGAGGAAGACTCACCAGCAACGCTCGGCGGATCCTCAGAGACCTCAATCCGCGGGCTCTTTGGAGGCCGCTCGGAAGGTTTCTGAATCACAAGAGGACCCTCTCTTTTCCTCAGTTTCTTCTTCTTCTTCTTTTTCGAAGCAGCAATGGCAGAATCACCAGATGACACCGCCCACTTGGCTTCTGTCAACTTTTCGGGGGACAGCCAGATGTTCTTCTTCGCCGTGTTGAAGCCGCCCAGGTTCGCCAACACTAAGTCCGTGACTTCCCTGGCGGCCTCCCTCTCCTCGTCTGTGATATCAAAGCCATATTTGCTAGCAATGTTTTCCCACACGGAGGAAAGCTCCCAGTCCGTAGCCACCTTAAGGAAGAAGAACCTGTCCTTCCACCTTTTGGTGGAGTCCGGGTTCCCACCACTCATCTCAGCAAACTCGGGGCGGGGGGTCATGGCGATCCGGTCAAGGTTATGATTAAAGCGAAACATGATCTTCACCATAACCGCCTCGAGAGTTTTGCCCTGGCAGCGCACGAAGACACACAGAGAAACCAAGTACCTGATGGCGTTGGGTTGGAGCCTCACGATCGGGACAGCCAACTCCTTCATCACGCGGCGGAGCTCGGTGGGAATAGGAAAACGAAGTCTACCTTTGAGGTGAACCTCGTATACTGCAATGTAACCGCTCGGCGGACTGAGCGCCCTCTCTGCGGCTCCTGGAACCACCATCAAATTAGACGCCGGGATACTGTATTTTGCCCTGATCTGCTCAAGATCTTGAGCAGAGAGGGAAGAGGCAATATCTCTAACGCCGGGAGCCATGGCAGCAGGCAAGGAAAATGAAAGCGTCGTGAAGATTCTCGAAGAAAGCCAGGGGAAGAAAGAAGGAAACGCGAGGAGTGAATGAGGACACGACGAAGGGTTTAAAGAGATTTTCGAACAAGTGAAAAGGCGCCCTCATCATGGCCATTCCATGTGTCAACTCCCCATACGCGGTAGGCGAGTGCAGGCCTTAGGGTTTCCCGAGGCGATGACACATCAATCGCTAATCGCATTCAATGCTTCACGAGGAGGGAAAACGGCAGCGAAAAATAGGTTTCGTGTTCACAAAAAAGACCTCGGACGTCTTTCGTGCCAGCAGAAGACGAAGACCACGGTCTATGATGGCGAGAAGATGTTTGCAAGGCATGTCAAACGGCTGAATCCTCGAACCGTTTGACATGGGGGGCTCGTGATGGGTCCTGAAACCCTGGGCCCAAAGTCACATAAAAAGGCTGACGCAGAAGGCCCATAAGCCCGATCAAACTCAAAGGGCTAACTCGTTTCCGAGTGCCTGGCCACCCGGACGGACACTAAGACCCATTTGAGACGGGGACCACCAGGAAGGCAAAAACGACCCAGATGCCAGCTCAGATAGCCTACGCGACGCATGCTGCCACGAGCGACCAACGGCTCCTGACACGCCGTACCTGCAGGCCATGCGCCTCTGAGCGCCGTATCTGCAGAATGTGACAGGCGTCCCTGTCACAGCCGCATCCACAGTGGTGGCAATGGTGGCAGGCAACCCTGACATGTCAGCGCCACGTGTCGTCTCCCTTACGGCAGCACGCTCCTTATAAATACCAGCTTCAGCAACTGAAGGAGGACCTTTTGCTCCTGGATTCTCCTACCCATACTCTAGCAAAAACCCCCCAGAGAAGAGAGAAAGGAGAGAAGTTACATTTCTTACACTGTACCTCCTGAGGACGTTAAAGTTTCCCAGGCATCCATCGCTATACTTTCTCTCCACCATAGTGAGATTTCTCGGACTACTCGTCCGCTACCGTGATTTTTTACCCTTCGCCGGATTGAGGGGTTTTCCACGTAAACTGACGTGTTCTTCCACTGCCCCTCATACTTTTCTTTCTTCACTCGACTTCTACTTGCTTTGTGTTGCTCCAATCTGCCCGTCCGCGTGATTCAGAATCCGCTTGCATTCGATTTAACGCACGGTCAGAGTCAACCGGACGCAACAGACCCATTTCTAGCTTCAGTCGAGTGCCAGGTCTCGGCCGCTCGAACGGACTGGTGGAGGACTAATAAAATCAATGCCGAAGACCTGCATCATCAGTCAAATAATAACCATTAACAACTCACTCTATCTATCTTAACAAGTAAAAGTCTAGGGAATTACTGAATTCCTCCTCACAACTATAAATCGTGTGACCTCCACCAGATTATAAACTACAAATTATATAATTTTTGTATCCATCATACACATCAAAGGAATAGGCAACAGAAATTATACAGCTGAAACTATTGTTTTTATTATGATTCCTTTCTTGTTCTGTTCTATCCTACGTCGGTGAAGCGGGCATCTTTATCTCTTGCCGTGTGACGGGTTTTTCGGTCATTTTTCTTGTGATTCGATTGACACAGGCATGCATGCAATCTTCCCATCCTTTTCTCCTCACCCACTTAACGTGAACTTCTTGATTATATGTACAGCTTGGACAATTGATAATAACACCTGAGATGTTATAATTTAAATTTTTAATTATAAATTTGAATGTTATTATAGTGTATTTGAACTTATTTAATATTGATACATACATGGGATTTGTATTACTATACAAATTTGTTGGGCCCCAATATAAAGGCGCATAAAAGAACAGGCCCATAAAAGAACAGGCCCAGTTAAAGAAGCCCAGAAACGCTCCCACAAGCAGAGGAGACCGAGAGCCCAAGAGGTATCGCCCCGCCTGGGCGGCCAGGAAGAATCTCTCAGACTTTCCCCTGGAGGACCCTACAAGAGCTGCTCCTCCTCACAAAGCCCGCAAGCTTGAAGAAGGTCCTGCAACCAGATAAGAACCGCCCGGTCATGGCTGGGAGTGCCAGTTGGCCTATTTCGCCAGTTTCCAAGAAAGCCTGCTGCTACTGTCTAACGCCGCATCCGCAGAGCACGCCTGGTCAAATCAGGGCAGATATCCGGTTCCTATGCACCTGACACACTCCAAAGCTGCATCGGCGCCGTACGCATGTCTATTTCCACATCTCAGCTACGCTGGAGAAGATCAGAGAAGATCAGTGGACCAACTCCTCAACCACCGGATGGACGACACGTGTCGATTCCCCCAACGGCCCGACTTTCACTATAAATACACGGAGAGGGCCTTCCTAAAAAAGGAGAGACATCCTTGGAGAGGCACGCAAGGGAAAACCTTCCACATTCACAAAGCTTCCATCAAACTTTCTCCTCCTCCACTCCTCAAAGACGTGTAAAAGGGCTCCCAGTGATCATAGCTTCTTCGAGAGATAGGGAAGGGATTAACCCTCACAACTGTACCCTGTAAAATCTCCAACTCATATAGTGAAGCTCTTTACAGGCCCCGAACCTAGTGGTTTTTCCTCCCCATTCAACAGGAGGTTTTCCACTTAAAATATCCGGTCTCAGTTCTCGTCCCGTGTCCAACACGTCATCCACTTGTGTTGCTTGGGAACCACGTACCCATCCGAATGCACCCCGAGAGATCCGACTGGGTGGTCAATATCCTGCATCTCTCGGCCATAGCAAGTCATCCGGAGACGGGCCCTCACCATCTCCAACTCGCGCCCCTAGCGAGTCCCGTGGAACGACGGGAGTAGAGAATTAGAGAATTAGAGAGTAGGATTTTTGGTTGGTCTGAAAGATGGAAAGGGAGACCAGCGCACCTACAAAAAATAATTTAATTATGCAATCCACACGTAGCAACGACGGACTCTTGATGGAACACCTCCAATCGGCACGTGGTAATATTATTTTGTCAGCTTGATCATCCACCCTTTCGTTTCATACTCGTGTATATATCTTCCCGGTCTCGTCACTTTCTGGGAAGTGCAAACTGAAACAAGTGAAAAAGCACACACGCAGAGAAAGAGAGGGAGAGAGATGGCAGCAGCAATGCCGTTTTGCAGCTTAGCGCTGATGATGCTCGGCGTTTTGAGCTCGTTCTGCACTGCTATTCATAGTGCTGCTGTTTCTGATGATGATCTGTTAATGCTGGAGTCGTCTCGACGGCAGCAGGCGATCCCGGCGTCGGATGCGGACCTGTTGGAATTTCCGCTGAATTTGGAGTACTTGGAGGCGGAGTTCTTCTTGTGGGGATCGCTGGGGTTCGGATTGGACAAGTTTGCTCCGAATCTCACCATGGGCGGACCTTCGCCTGTGGACGCCAGAGTTGCCCGTCTCGATCCCTTCACCAGGGACGTTATCTACCAATTTGCCCTCCAGGAAATCGGCCACTTGAGGTTCGGTTCATTTCTTCTCAATTAAGTTCATCTAGGGTTTGGAATCGGTGTCCCGGAGATGGAAATGGAATGCCGATGAGGATCGTCCTCCTCGCTTACAAATAGGCGCGTAACTCTTGATAATCAATTAAATATCCATACGCATAGTTAAAAGATTAGAAATTTTATTTTATATTTTAGTTTAATTAAACCGCTAGAAGATAGTTTAAAGATTCATTTAAGGAAAAAAATTTTATTTTATTTTTGTTCCTCATAAGAAATTATTTCAATTATTCATTTTTTTTCCATTATTAAGAAGAATTAATCTCACTCCTATTTAAATAATTTGAATACCCTTCTCCTAATGCAAAAATAGTATTTTTGCATTANTTATATTTGAACGATGATACGTGGGCGGGTGCAGGGCAATACAGGGCACAGTGAAGGGCTTCCCGAGGCCACTCCTAAATCTGAGTGCAGCTCACTTCGCAGGCGTCATGAACGACGCATTCGGCCGGCCACTTGAACCGCCGTTCGATCCCTACGCCAGCGGCCTCAATTTCCTCCTCACATCGTACTTGATCCCTTACGTCGGCCTCACCGGCTACGTCGGCGCCAACCCTAAGCTCCAATCGCCCACCAGCAAGCACCTGGTGGCAGGCCTTTTAGCAGTGGAATCCGGCCAGGACGCGGTGATACGAGCTCTGCTGTACCGGAGAGCCGCCGTGATGGTGGCACCGTACAGGATCACGGTGGCAGAGTTCACGAATCGGATCTCCGAGTTAAGAAATCAGCTCGGGAAATCGGGATTGAAGGATGAGGGTCTCGTGGTCGGTCAAGTTCGGGGGGCGGGGGGAAGGAGTAGGGGAAATGTTCTCGCAGGAGACGAATTCTCCCTCGGGTACGCCAGGACGCCTCAGGAAATACTCAGGATTGTGTATGCCACCGGCGACGAGCGCGTCGCCGGCGGTTTCTACCCCAACGGTGCCAAAGGGAGAATAGCTGCGTCGTATCTGCAGAAATCGAATACTTAGGTAGATCGAGATTGGTGGACGATAGTAATAAAGTTGAAGCCAGTTTCCATGAGGCCTCAGGGAAAAATAATGTTTTTTTTTTTTTTTTCGCTTTAAGTAATGCCATGTCAGG
>JAODPA010013862.1:0-13376 GCA_025585075.1 Nepenthes mirabilis
ATTTAAAATAATAGATTTTCTTTTTCTGTGAGATCTTCTCAATACTCCTTTTTAAGGTTGTTCTATAACTCATTCAATGGTAACAATCTTATCATTGAGGACAAGGTCGCTGATTTATTATTCATCGTTATTAAATTATTTAATAATAGAAGTCGCAATAATTATTTTAGAAGTTATGGATAAAGAGACTTCTATTATAACTTCTTTAACATTCATAGTTTATGAAATATCACTCAAATTGGTTTTACCATTCTTAAAAAATTTAGTATTACCAGTTTCTATTATTATTGTATTATGGTTAGGATAGTAAAATATATGCCCTTTAAATTTCTTTGAATAATCAATAAAATTGTTGGGTCCACTATCGGTGAGGTTCAGGGATCACAAGGCCCAGTCCAAGTAGTGGCGGCCCAAACTACCAGCTTAGCCCAAAACTTGAAACAACCTACTTGGTAGCTCAATGCCTGCAGCCCATCGACACATCCTGCAGCTCATTAATGTGGCTGCAGGCGGTAGGTGCAGCACAAAAGGGGCGAGCCAATGGGAGAATGGTCAACGCTGACAGTCACAGCTTGCGCCGCTCCCTACTGTTGGTCTGTCAATTCTCGCATGAGAAGTAGACCAAGCATGGCCAACGATACACAACAGTCTCCCCACCACTACAAGACGACAACTGACACTACTGGCTACCACCAGCAATCAACAGCTAGCGAATCCCTGCAGGAAATATTCTCGTATCCAAAGCTCCACGCCATGGAGCTTATAAATTTTCTCTCCTTCTATAGGGAGTGGGATCGGACTCCTGATCACTAATTGGATTTTGGACATTGAGACGTAATCCCCTTGTGCTCCTACTCTCATACTCGCATCCTAACCAATCTTCCATAGTCTTTCTCATGTTACAAAAGCGAGCCATCCTTTGCGATGTATTTAGGGAGCCAGGCCTCCCATAAAACGCTGATCGAGTCCCATACTCTTACATTCACAAACTCCCACCACGCACTCAGCATATTTCATCGTACCTCTAAGCGTGCACCATTTTCTATTTATTGTGGAAAGTTACTGACTTGAGCATTGGAGTATTTTTTATTTGAAAAATCTCGCCGACCTCTGACCTCTTATTTGTAGTTTATGTTGTGTAGGTTCCAAGTTAGCAATGATAGAGACCGGACCCGTTCGTGATCCTATTCGGATGACGAGGAATCTGAAGGTTCCCTAATCCATACGATAACTAGGGATTCGGGATGGAACATTGGCACCGTCTGTGGGAACGCGATGAAAAGTCTAGCGTCTCCCCTCAACGCTCACTCCCTTACACCAAGATGGTCAACACCAGGGCATAAGCCAGCACGCCAGCAAGAGATGTAACTGCTCACGGCAATGACCCCTCGGTGGGTAGCCATGTGACGAGTGGCTGCAACTTGATGTCTACCAGCTGGCCACTGAAATGGGCAACATGAGGCTGATGCTTCAGGCCCTTTGCAATCGAATGGGTACCCAGTGGATGGGGGTTACTCCTCCAGCATCTCAGGCGTCATCCTCTAAGTGAGGAAGGCATCGTACCAAAACCCCCAAAGGTAGATCAGATCGGCCTGACGATGCCGAGACCCAAGTGACCTCTGAGAGTAGGGTCCAGATGGCAGCTAGAAGCCACCCTAGCTGGGATGAGCAGGAGTAAAACCTAGAGTGGCGCAACCCCTACAGTGAAAGGAGGCAGGCAACCGCAAGCTCATGCAATGCGCGGCTACCTAGTGCGGGAAGCCGTCACGGCCGGCACAGCCGGCACGCCTAGCAGGACTCGCAGGGTCACACAGAGCTTTGCAACATCATCAACGCACGGAGGGGCATATCCGACCCACCGATGGAGGAAAAGGTGGAGGTGATTTGAAACCATCGGTTCAAGGAGAAGTCCGAATGGTCTTCCGCTGATTTGCGGAGGTCACCCTTCGCCATAGACATCCGGACCCAGCCGCTTCCTCGGAAGTTCAAAATGCCAACACTGGACGGATACGACGGGAGTAAGGATCTAATGGACTACATCAACTTCTTCCGCACTCACCTGTCCCTCCAGGGATCGAGCAAGGGCATGATGGGCCAGTGTTTCCCTATCACCCTCAGAGGGGATGCGTTGCTTTAGTTCCACGGCCTCCCGCCAAACTCCATCCGCTCCTTCGATGAGCTCACAGACTATTTCTTGAGCCGGTTTGCCTCTAACCGGAGGGAGGAGAAGCAGTCATGGCACCTGGTCCGCCTCTGCCAGAGGCCGAATGAAAGCCTGAAGTGATTCCTCAATAACTTCATCACTGAAGCGTACCGGATTCCCCAACTCTCTAAAGAGTTGAAGCTCAATGCCTTTGTTACCACGCTGGCAGCAAGGGACTTCTTCAAGCACTTATCGCACCAGCGCCCTCAGTCTTTTAAGGAAGTTGAGGCCATCGTCTGAGCTTATATATTGTTAGAACAGGCCAACGAGGCAAAGCATCCCGAACGCTCAGACCGCCCCTCAGAATGACCTAAGCTAGCCACTGGGAAGAAAAGGAACGGCGACAGCAACCGCTTCCAGGAACGCCGCAAATAGCCGCGGCCTTTGTTGGGATCGAAGGAGTACGGGCCAACGACCCTAACTCCCCAGAACTATACCTGCAGAACATCTTAATGCAGATCCAGGATAAGAAGTTCTTCAAATGGGCAAAAGCGTCGAAGGGTCCAAGCAGTGGAGACCAGACGAAATACCGTCAGTACCACTGTTGCCTGGGAGATTCTACGGAGAACGGTCGGACTTTGCAGTAGGAGGTAGAGGACCTGATCCGCCGCGAACACCTCATATGGTTAGTGAAGGGTTCGGGGCAGGCCCCCGCAAGTTCAAAAGGCAATGCAAACGAGCATCTGAGGAACCGTATGGCCACCGATGTGATTAGTATGATCTCAATTGGACCAGCCAAGAGTAGCAGGTAGGCGCAACCCGACCAAGCTTCCAGCAGCAAGAGGGTGAGAGTAGGGGATAAGAGTAATGTTATTAGCTTTAGCAGTGATGATATGACACATGTAATCTTCCCCCATTCTAATCCCTTTATTATATTCGCTATCGTTTCAGATGGTACAGTCGATTATCAACTGAAATGAGCCTTTATTGATAATGGAAGCTCCCGAAATTTACTATATCTTGACACTTTCTTTAAGCTTGGATTGAGACAAAATCATATGAAAGCGGCTGATGGCCCTCTCTACGGCCTTAATAATGCACCTGTACTTATGCAGGGAGAAATCTAGTTAGAGATCACGATGGGAACTTACCCGCATACCGTAACACGAGAGCTAATATTTCTTTTTGTCGATTTGCCATCCGTTTACAACGCCATCCTGGACAGACCATTCCTCACATCCTTCGGGGCTGTTACTTCAATCCCTCATCCAAAGGTAAAGTTTCTGATCCCATACGGCGTAGGAGACGTGCTTCGTGATTAGGTGATGGGGTGGACATGCTATCTATCTTAAGTCGCCCTAGTGGTGTTGGACCGTATAGATGGAGACTTAGATCTCCAAGACGGAGACTTAGATCTCTGCAACGAAGCCATGCTACAACAAGTCCAGTCAGGTGAAGCAACCAGAGTGGTCCCTCTAGACCTTGTCGAGCTGCAGAAGTGCATGCACATCGATGGCTCTCTCATTGCAGCCAATCGTGACTGACTCATTAGCTTCCTCCAAAAGAACTCCGACGTGTTCGCGTGGGTTCCCGTTGAAATGCTTGGGATATTAGCGAGAGTAATGGTCCACAAGTTTGGCCTCGATTTCGGTTACAAGCCCGTTAGACAAAAGTACAGGAACTACTCTATCGAGAAGCTAATAGTTATAAGAGAGGAAGTTAAGAGACTATTGGACTCCAGATTTGAAAGGAAAGTCCAATATCCAGATTGGCTACCCAACGTTATGCTTGTAAAGAAAAGCAACGGCAAGTGATGAATGTGTGTGAATTTCACCGATGTGAATAAAGCCTGTCCTAAATATAGGTTCCCGTTCCCTCGGATCTATTAATTGGAAGATTCTACATTTGGACACGAACTCCTGATCTTTATGGACGTCTACTCAGGCCATAACCAGATTAAGATGGACCCGGATGATAAGAAACACACTTCCTTTATGATCGACTAGGGAACATATTATTACAAGGCCATGCCCTTCGGCCTCAAGAACGCCAGGGCAAACCTAACAGCATCATGTGAACAAGATGTTCGAGGCTCAGATTGGAAGAAACTTGGAGGTGTACGTTGATGACATGCTCGTTAAGAGCAAAAGGAATGACGACAACGTCCATGATCCAAAGGAGATCTTTCAGGTGCTCGGCGCTGATGGGATGAAGCTCAATCTAGCTAAGTGTCCATTCGGGGTAACTTTCGAAAAGTTCTTAGGCTTTATAGTGTCCTAGCGCGGTATAGAACTAAACCCAAAGAAAATTAGAGCCATCCTTGATATGAGCCCTCTGCAGATCGTGAAGTAAGTTCAGAAACTCACAGGGTGGTTGGCGGCCCTATCACGATTCCTGACGAAGTCCACGGAGAAGTACCTACATTTCTTTAAGGCACTCAAAGGAACAAAAGCATACGGATTCCGGTGGATGGACGAGTGCGAGGAAGCATTTCAAAAGCTAAAGGCGTACCTTGTTAGTCCTTCTCTTTCGAGCTCACTATCTGTGGACGAAGACCTGTACCTTTACATAGCCACGTCGGAATCGGCGCTCAACTCAGTGCTCGTCAGAGAGCACGGAGGCACACAGTGACCAGTGTATTACGTGAGTAGGGTATTGATGGACATGGAGACTCGATATCTGCACGCGGAGAGGATTGTGCTAACCCTCATCTGTTCCACGCGAAAGTTGAGGCCTTACTTCTAAGTGCATCGGATCATCGTTCTGACGGATCAATCCCTGAGGTCAATCATTCATAAGCCGGAGACCTCTTGGCAGCTTGTCAAGTGGGTCATAGAGTTGGGCGAGTTCAACGTGGAGTTCTGGCTACGATCGGCCCTCAAAGGCTAGCATTGGTGAACTCGACCCCAGCTCTGGAGGCCTCGAGCAGCCTGAAGAGCTTGGATGCACCCAATGTTCCCGTATGGATCTTAAATGTTAACGGATCATCCACCTAGATAGGTAGTAGAGCCGGAGTCATACTCAGAACTTTGGACGGGATAGAGATCAAGTACTCTGTCATGCTGACTTTTTCTGCAACTAGTAACATAGCAGAGTACGAAGCCCTTCTTGAGGGACTTCGTCTAGCAAAGCATAGATCCAGGCAGTTGAAAGTTTTGAGATCAAGCACGTCCCCAGAGCTAAAAACTGAAAAATAGATCAATTGGCGAGGGATGTAGCTGTAAGATCTCTAGTGCAGTATGCCAAGAGCATGCGAGAAATCTTGGTCGCACCAAGTGCAAAGGGTCCCTACCAGGAAGTGCTGCAGGTCAATGAAGGGGACAATTGGATAACCCCATACCACAGGTATCTGACGGATAGAACGTTACCTATGGATACCGACATGGCCGAGTGAATTAAGAAGACAGCAGGCTAGTATGCAATCATCGATGGTAGGCTATACCGGTAGCGGTATTTTACTCCCTACCTAAACTGCCTAACTCTTGAGGAAACTGAGTGCGCGCTGAGTGAAGTCTGCTTAGGCATATGCGGCTCACACATCGGAGGAAAAAATTTCGTATTCAAGATCATGGGACAAGGTCTTTTCTGGCCCACAATGAAGCGGGACACCTTGGAATTCGTGAAGAAACTGCTAGGTTCATAGGTCTATGGCTCATCTACCTCACACAAAGCTGCACAGCCTTCAGTCCCAATTTTCGTTCGTGCAATGGCGGCTCGATATCCTTGGTCTAATGCCCTTGGCCTCCGAACAGAGCAAGTTCCTTATCGTAGGTATTGACTACTTCACCAAGTGGGTAGAAGCAGTTCTTCTGGCGTAAATCACTTAGCAGAACACAACAGAGTTCCTTTGCCAGAATATCGTTTGCCGTTTTGGGATTTTTGAGGTTATAATAACTGACAACGGAACCCAATTCATCGGCAAACAGTTCACCAAGTATTATGCAAGTTTGCGCATCAGGCTGATCCATACATCTGTGACATACCCAGATGTGACATACATCAGGCAAGTTGAAGTCACAAACTGTACACTGCTACATGGGTTGAGGACCAAACTGGAAGACGAGGGGGCTCATGGGTCAACGAGTTTCCTTCCGTGCTTTGGTAATATCATACGACCCCTCGAGAATCGATGAGGAAGATGCCCTTCAATCTCTGCTAAGGAGTCGAAATAGTCGTCCTTGTCGAAGTGGGACTTCTTGCCTGCAGGTTGAATGCTTTGATCCAACCACCAACAAACATGCTCCCAGAAGTCCATGATGCGGCCTACCTAAGGACAGCAACCAACCGAAAACGCGTCACGCGGTACTACAACAAGCGGGTAAAGGCACGCCTACTCAAGGTTGGAGACCTGCTCCTTCGAAGTGTAGAGGCAGTGGGAAAGGCAGTGAGCAAGAATAAACTTTTCCCAGGCTGGGAGGACCCGTTCCTCGTCTCGGCAATCCACCAAAATGGAGCGTACAAGCTGTGCACTTAGGATAACAAGTAGGTCCAGCGGACTTGGAACGCCTTCAACCTCAAGAAATATTATCAGTAGGCCAGCGCCAAGCCCAGGCAAGACATACACGTGCACCACAAGAAATGCTTGTACATGTATTATGTTTTCATTTAATAAAATTAATTATTTTTACAATATTGTATGTTCATTCATACTTGTGTTTGCATGCATGACATTTCAAAAAGTGAAACGATTTAGATTGCCCCTGAGTCGGGAGGATCTTCATCTGTACATAAAACAAAACTTTGGCCCCGTGCCAAGTGGCCCGAAAGCAGCCATATCTGAATTTTAACTCTGCGTCGAAAGGCCCTAAGCGGCCCATAAAACCTTGACTCCGTGCCAAGCTCCCAAAAGCGGCCATATCCTAATTTCGACTCCGCGTCGAAAGGCCCTAAGTAGCCCTTAAAACCGTGGTTCTGTACCAGGCGACCCAGGTGGTCGAAACATTAGGCCTGAGGGCTTTTGAAATCCTCAACACGCGGCCACTAAAACCTTAGGGGGCAAGAATAGCTGGTGTGTTGCGACCTTCTCTTGAAGAAGAGAGGACCCTCAGTCTACGATGGTCGTAGGCTAGGACCGTGCACACAAGAGTGACGACGCCGTGAACGAGGCCGAGGACCTCAGACAGGTATCGTGTGCGAAAAGGCCTAACACCTAGAGTCTGGGTATTGTAGCCTGAAAACCCAGTTGGTTCTTGGTGTGGCTCCACCGGGCTTGTGACGATATCTGCTTTACTGAACCGAACTTTCCATTAAACGCGTAAAATGCGACGACATCTTTTGACGAAGGACGAGTAAAACATAAGAAGGTACCGGATCGGAGTCTTAGCAACAATAGTTTCACAGCTTAGCCGTTAAAATAGGAGTTACGATTCCAAAAGTTATATCGTGCATTCAAATACATCAAATGCAAGAAAAATGGCTACACTTCATTTATTATGTATGTACAAGCATAAAATGTGTTATTGAACAACAAAAAGGGGAATGGAGCTATACAAAAGCAATGTTGGCCCTACGGATCTTATGAGCCAGCCTCTTCTAGGAAGTCTCTCAAGCGGGAGCTAACAGAGATCCCGGTGTTCCCTGGATGAAGGATGCCCACTGAGACACCCAAAGTCGCGACAGAAGCAATCCAATGGTACAGGCGAATGCCATCCCAGAACTTGACGTTGAGTGCAAGGTGCACTTCCTTCAGAGTGAGCCGCAGCCTAAGGTCTATGGAAAGGTGGGAGATGTCACCCTCCAAAGCGGAGGTCATTCCCCTCAGCTGCTCAACCTCCTGCCTTAGTCGCTCGCCTTCCTGTGCCAACCGCCCGCTCTCGTCCTTGAGTTGCTCGCTCACCTACGTTAGTCACTTGTTCTCCTCCTTCAGCTGATCGTTTTCCTCCCTGAGCACAGCGATTTCAACTCTCACCCGTTGGGCTATCTTCTGCTTGGACTCTTCCCTAACATGGTGAATGTATCCGAGCAGTTGAGTAAACACCACGTCGAGGGAGTTGGGTCGCCTAGGGACCTGCAAAGGAAAACAAAAGATTAGAAATTTTCAGAGTTCCAGTCAACAGAGGAACGCACGATCTCGGACGATCATACTAGAGTGAAGGGCGTATTCGTGCGATGGGGGCCGTCTCTTGATGCCAACAAGCTCAGAGGCTCAATGTGCTTGGCAACGACCTTTGCGGAGCTATGAACGTCGGGAGCCATGGGTGGCGGGGGAACGCTTGGGGGCTTCGGCTCTTGACCCATCCCTGCCACTATAGCCTCTTGGGCAAAGTCAGCACCAGACGGACTGGCAACCCATCTGGCTTCGACGCCATCGTCAACAGTAGCACTCTTCAGGGCAGACCCCTCTAAGGGGGCTCTATCAGGCGATCCAATAAGCTCTAGAGTCTCTGCTGGCTTTGGCATAGGATCCAAAGCGCTAGCCTCCTCAAGATCCAGCGCGTCGATCTCCACAATCAACACACCCTTAATAGCTGCCTCCCACGGCTCCAGATCGACGACCCATAGGAGACTCTCCTCTGAAATGAAGCTCCATCATGGGAGCACCATACTCAGCCAACGCAGTGATAGGAATTAGTGAGTGCTCAGCCGCACCCTCCTGTGGCTCCGTATTTGACGCCCGCTCAGAAGTAGAGCTCACGGCACGTGCGGCTGGCCCCGTAGCTAGCCTTTGCGACTTTCGAGTGGAAGTGCCTCCAACTTCTCTCGGCATCTTCAGTGGAGCCTCCGCCTCTTTGTCTGAAGAAGTCTCCAGTAGCAAGCAACTCTCTCCTGCGTCTTCCCCCAATTGCTCCTGGAGCATGATGGCCTCAGGCCTCTTCTTCTCTAGGTCGACGATCACCCAGCTAGACTCCAGACCCCACTTAGCGGCGGCCACAGCATGAGAGGTCAAGTAATAGCCCTAGACGAAAAACGTCCTCATCTCCGAGTGGATGATAGCGATTAGCTTCGCCACCTCACTCACCTCCTCAGTGGCCATGTCCCAGCGAAAGAGCCTCAGGATTGGACTCCACTCATGGAAGAGCTCCGAATCCGAGGGTTCCTGCAAGAAGAAAAAATGATTCTTCCAGTTCTTCACCGAGTTTGAATTGGTCCCCCAAAAATAGAAGCCGGTTCGAGGAAACATCGAGATCTAGTCCTTAGATTCCGTGAAGCAGAAGATTACCTTCGCCGCATTTCCATCAAACACGCAAAACTGAAGACAGGCGAAGACACACAAATTAACCAAATAGCGATTGACATTAGGGTGGAGCCTTGCGATAGGGACATCCAATGCCTCGATGAGTGCATACAGATCGCATGGCATGGGATAGCGAAGCCCTCCCTTTAGATGGTACTCATAAACGGAGATAAAACCCTTTCGAGGGGCGTTGGCCCTACAGGTCAAGCAAAGAGTGCGGTAAGCCATACCACTAGGGATTCCATAGTCCACCATCAATGCGGCAATGGCACTTGCCATCAGGAAAGACCCAGTATTGTTTACCCTATGGCAAACTGTACGAGAAACTCAGGAGGAGGAAGGAGAACTCTTCTCCTTCACCATCTCTTTCTCTCAAGGAAGTATCAGAGACTCTCAATGAAAGGAAGCGCGAAGAATGGAACTTGTTAAGGCATCACTTAAATAGGCAACAAGAATGGAAACTCAATCAGCATTTTGCCTGATGGTGAGGCCACACGTCCATTCAGTAGAAGCGCCATGAGTTCCAAACAGTAGCCAATCATTGCCCTTGCCAGATTGTAGATTATCATCGCCTCAATCGGCTGCCAATATCCCAGCTGTTACACCTGCATTTAATGCAGGGATTCTAACCGTCAGGACTGACGATGACAAGGCTGCTAGGGCACGCACCCAGTAGGAAAAATGAACCATTAAAGTATAAAAAATAACAGTAAATAAATCACACGGCTAAGTAAAATGTTTTATTATATAATAAACTCTTTTTACAACAGGAGATAGTCCGCGACCACAAGGTACAACTAGCTGCCCTCACTGGGCCCAAAAGGATCCGGAGCTGTATACTCCGTCAAATCTGCGAGCATCAGGGTGCTTGAGTTTCAAGAGTCCAGGACGCCGATGCGGAAGTTTTGCTCCTCTAGTATGGCTATCCTCCGACTGTGACGGATACCGTCCTGGAACCTCCTTTCTAACGTAGGAGCCACCTCCTCTGGCCTGAACCTTGACTTCAACTCAACCTTCAATCACACGCGTTCCTCTCTAAAGTGTACCCAAAATTGCTCGAACTCCTCGTGAAGGCCAAAATGTAGCCTCGAGCCTGCCTGTTAGCGCCGACAGGCATCGACAACCTCGCTTCTGACTCCATCCATGCCTCCTCGAAGTGCGCCGCCCGAGCCTGAGCCTGCTCGACCACGCTGGTTGTGGCCTACACGTGCGCCTCCATGTCCTCCAAAGCCTGGGTGACTTGATGACGTGTGGGGTCCACTCGCCGAGGCCTACGACATCACGAGGAAGTGAAGGCCCCCTCGATTTCAAAGCCCGGTGCAGCCCTCAGAAATCTCATCGATTCTATGATAGAGGCCTCTAAGTGGCACCCTTCTGCCGCCGTGATGCCAGGTGCAGCATCATTGTAGATCCCTTAGAGGTAAGTCTCCCTCACGGAGTCCCTGGAGGACGGCTCAGATTCAGATGAAGAAGATGACCTTTCCATTGATGTCGAGATGAGAAAAGGCCAAGGTAGCATGGGTTTCATGCTATTGAAGCAGCCAAAAGACGTAAAGCCTTGAAGGGAACTCAGGCGTTTAAATAACCAAAACCCCCTGGGAAACGGCGTCGTCCTGAGGCAGAAGCGTGTTAGGAGACAGCCAACAAGCTCCTTCTACGTGGCGGATCCCCGAAGTGTCTCGCCTTTCCAAGGCAAGTCATTATGGCACGATCCCCCAAGACCTCCCATGGAATTAATACGTTAGAATATTTGGTGGAGGTGACATCCGCCAGCAGCATTTGATCTCCTAGGGTGGCAAGTGTTAATGATCTCTTCACACCGTGTCCTCTTGTCGACGACTCACATCAGGGCTCGAATGTCGGCACCGGTGGAACAGACCACAGGCAACTGGGAACGTTTAAGCGCACAGGTTGGCGCATACGACGTCGAAGGGGTCCAATAGCCTTTGAGATATAATGCACTAAGCAATAAAAAGAAGAAGGTTCATGCGACAAGAAAGAAGGATAAAGGCAATGGCTACTTCTTTTATTAATCAAAGTTCCCCTACAAGTATAAAGCCTGCGATAGCAAAAGTACAAAAAAGAAAAATATACAACATAGAACATAAAGTCCGGAATGACGGCTTCGAATGCTTGAACTTTTATAGGGAACGGGATCCACGTTAGATTACTCTGGCTCTTTCACCAGAACCCCGGTCCGCCCAAGCATTAGAGCCACCCGTGCTGGCTAGGCGCTGAAGATTCACCCAATGTTAATCGTAGTGGTAGCAGAACCAGCACCCTTAGCAGCAGTCCCGACGGGGACGCGACTAGCCCACACTCCTTTAACAGGGAGTCCACTTTTCACCTCCTTTTCAGATGACACATATGATCCACCAGGCGAGGTCGAGGCCGTCAACGACACGTTATCCCGAGGATAAAGCACCCTGTGATAGCTCCGCAAGGACCCTCCCGCACACTAGAGGTCATGCCGGCCACGAGAAAGGCATATAACGGTAGTAGAGAGTGGCCAAGCCACTCTCATTAGTTTGAGGAAGCGCTCGCGATCGGGGCGTAAAGACAGTCTTCGGCAGAAGCTACGGGCCTCCAACAAGCCCATCCGATTCCTTCACAGATTCCTCATTGGGAGTGGGACAAGCCAAGGGTTTCGCATCACTCCTCTGAGAATTGGCTAAGGCATGTATCTCTCCAATCGAGGGATCCCCTATTTATGGGAGAGCCAGCGCCCTGTTCCTGCCCAGTAGAGCACACCGCCCGATGGCCATCATTCATGAAATGGAAAAGTCTTCAATGCTGACGCAAATTCTAGTGTACAAATCCTTTCATTCAGAGCACCTAATCTCTATGGCATCTAAAAAGCCTGCGTGATTACCTGAGGAAGACAGGACACCAGAAGAGGACAATGTCTAGCGAATCGCAAAGAAGGACGCGCGGTTGCCAGCTGGGCCCTCATGGGCAAGCCAAGCCTCAACTATAAGTTGGCCTAGGTATGGGGGGCTTATGTTGGATCCAATATCGGTAAAGCCCAGGGATCACAAGGCCTAGTCCTAGTAGGGGCAGCCCAGACAACCAGCTCAACTCAGAACTCAAAATGGCCTACATGGCAGCCCAATGCCTACAACCAATCGGCACCTCCTGCAACTCATTAATGTGGCTATTGGCGGTAGGCACACATAGAAGGGGCGAACCAATGGGAGGATGGTCAACACTACCAGTTGTGGCTCGCGCCGCTCCCGACAATTGGTCAGCCAATCCTCGCGCAAGAAGAAGATCAAGTGTGGCCAACGATACACGACAATCTCCCCACCACCACAAGGCGACAACTGACACCACCGGCTGTCATAAGCAATCAATGACCAGCGAATTCCTATAGAAAGGATTCTCGTGTCCAAAACTCCACGCTATGGAGCCTATAAATATTCTCTCCTTCTACAGAAAGGGGGATTAGATTCCTAATCACTAATTGGATTCTGGACATTGAGACGTAAGCCCCTTGTGCTCTTACTCTCATACTCGCGTCCTAACTAATCTTCTATGGCCTTTCCCAAGCTACGAAAATGAGCCACCTTTTGCGGTGCATTTAGCGAGTTAGGCCTCCGATAAAACGCTCATTGAGTCCCATACTCTTGCATCCACACACTCCCACTAGACACTTAGTATATTTTCGCGCACCTCTAAGCGTGCGTCCCTTTTCATTCATTGAGGGAAGTCAATGACTTGAATGTCAGAGTATTTTTGGGGGAAGAAATTTCATCGACCTCTGACCTCTTATTTGTAATTTGTATTGTGCAATTTCAGGTTAACAGCGACGGAGATCGAACCCATTTGTGATCCTATCCGGACGACAAGAAATCTAAAAGTTCCCTAATCTGTACGACAATTAGGGACCCAGGACGTAGCAAAAACATACACTAAAAGTCTTTAAATCTAATTTCAATCCCAAACATGCAGGTATTAAAAACTCGATTTTCTACTAGTTTATAACTCAAAAAAAAAAAAAATTTAGAATCACTGAATTGGAATCTAGTTAAGAATATCTACAATAATCTTAAAGGTTTT